>WYDI02023693.1:0-45171 GCA_009867235.2 Psittacus erithacus | reverse complement strand
TGCCCTGCATGCTCAATGCCTCAGTTCTTCTAATGGAAACAAAGGCACCTTCATTAATTTATGAGTTTTATTATTTGTGTTAATTATTATATAATATAAATTATATAAATAATTAAATTATTTATTTATTTATTTGTGTGGCATCTCAGCCACACAAAGAGATTGAGCAGGAGTTTGCTGGTGTAGATGTCTTCAAAACAGGAGCATGAGTAAAGGCTGTCAAAGTTAAAGCGCATAATCCATAAACTGTGTTTAAATCATAATCTTCAAATTGTTATTTGTCTGTATGCACCAAGAAATCAAATACAGACCTTGAGTGCATAAATGCTTCCACAACAGCCACAAGGGTTTATTCAGTGAAATTAAGCTTTACTTGGGCTCTAAATTGCATAACATAACCTGTTTGCAAGGGAGATGATGTGCCTGTTGGCATAAAAATTCTGGTTTTACGAATTATTATGCCACCTTCACAAAATCTGCTTGAAAAAATCTGGCTTTGATCAATTGGTTTCTTTCTGTGAACCAGTAACAATTTGGCTTAAGAGAGATTAAAGATGTAAGTAACACAGGGGAGATAGATACGTGATGTACAGAGCCAGACTGAAAATCTACCCAAGGACTGAGAATTCATACAGAACATAAGTGTACTCCTTTGTTTCCACAACTACCACATTGTTGGGTGATCCTTATCCTACTCTCCTTCCCACACAGAAATCAACCAGCCAACACTAGTTTGCCACCAAAATGATCCTTAATACATAAACCACCTTTCAGTCTAAGGCCATTATTACAATGCCTCTTGTGGACTAGAATGACTGTATCCTCATAGAGCAAGTGGAATAGAGGGATCAGTCCAAAAGGCAAAATTTAAAGCAGTCAAATAATGCCAAAGAAAAAATTAAACACAAGTCCTAGCATCGCAGCAGGAAGTTGGAAAAAGCTTAAATCCAGTACCTGTAATACACCTCTAAAGAATCAGAAGTCATAGTGGAGGTTACTAAATGCTTCCTTGACATCTGTTAAGTTAATGAATGGTTTTAACTAAACAATCTACTCCATGTTTCTATAAGTGAAAATGTGGCAAGCATCATCACCTGGGTTGAAACTGAGCTTCACCACAACCTTCTTCACTCTGGAGAAGAGGAAGAAGAGACCCCATGACTGAAAATCTCTTGCTGTTAATCTTTAGCACTGGCAATAGCTTTACCAAGGAGTAACATCAAGTCTGTTGCTCGTGCTTTGCACAGACTGGCTAACTTGTCACCTGTTTTCCTCATTTTCCCCTTCTCCACCTTTGAAAGGAAACTTATCCACTAATCCAGCTTCCATCTAATGCCCTTGCGATGCAATAAACCTAAGAAATTGCTGCACCTAATAAAAGCCCTAAAGCTGAATTAATAGCAGGAGCCAGACCTTCATTCTTTATGGCAGGAAGAGTCACACAACACAGCATCTATAATCCTGAGGAAAATCATATTGTTTAAAACATATTGATTATTAAACCATTCAAGAATAAAAGTAATCTCATCTGACAAGGTAATGCCAACCCCAGTGTCAGCCTTGAATAGTTACAATGCTTCTAGAGTTTCGTTCAGAGAATAACCCAGCATGCCTACGAAAAGCAAGTTAACGCCATGGGATAATAATTTATCCAAACTAAAAGTGCCTGTGTATAATAAACATTAAAAGGGTATGCACTGATCCATATATTAAGCAAATAACAATAGACCAATTTTTCTCTCCCTGGGGTGTGAAGAACAAGGTTATGAATCATAACATGAACACTTAAAGATCACACTTGAATAACCTAATTGTGTACAACAATAATAGGATGAAAAGAAACTTAATCAAACTCTGAACTGTTGTTAGGTTTCATCCTCTTAAATACAGCTCTGTGACATGACTCTAATAAATTACTTGGATGGAAAAAAATGTTGGTTTATGTTATTAATATTCTGAACCTCCTCTGCCTGTTTTCTTCATGCTTCATCTCTTCATTTGAATAAACACAATTACAGAGAAAATCATCTAAGTTGAATGCAAGTTTCGATTCTTTTTTTGTTACAAACCACATAAATATATACTTTTTATAAATTCACTACCTTATAGAGGGGCTGGAGTTTTGCTGCATGCAAAAACTGTCAGCCGATCTTTAAATATTTATCTTTGAATTCCCCTGGTTGCTTGTACTGGGGAGTGTTTTCATAAATGCATCAATAACTGTCTTGTACAGCTCATTAAGGAAGCTTTTTATCCTTTAGTGTAATAGTTCAGTTTACAGTTGCCTATGAATCATTTTTATGGACCTCCATTAAGCATGCCCTTCAAACTGCGATTATTTGTCAAATTTGGTATATACAGAAGCAATCGCTGGAGAAACCACGAAAGCTGAGAGGATGCATAAACATTTAGAACCAGAACTTGGCCCATTTCCAGCAGCATATTCTCTCCTCTAACACTGACTCCACATCATTTGAGATATTCTACCTACACAAGGTTGGCAGGGTGGGCACACATTAATTACATTAACCAAAACCAGACACCTTGAATCTCCTCCTCAAACCTGTCATCAGTCTTTCCTTGAGGTCCCACGACATCATTCCCTCACTTGTAGGGGAAGGAACTTACCACTTCCCTTAGACCTTGTATATGGAAGGGAGGACCTTTGCCACAGTGGAGAGACGCAGCCACTCATTTCCTTGCCCAATCCAAAGCAACAAACACCAGCAAGCTTCTGCTACAGAGAAAACTTACTTGTAGTGATGCTGCCCTTCAACTTAATATGCCAAAGTTATTTTTTACTTCCTAGAACTTAGCAAAATATAGACTTACCTAAGTTTATAAATATCAAGTTTGGGAGAGTTGTTTTGTTTTGATTTGGTTTTAATGCCGTAAGTATGTATATGTGCTGAAAACAATGGAGTGCTTCCTTCAAGAATTAGCTTCCTGGAAACCTTCACTAGCATCCTATTATTTTGCCCCCTATCTAGTTCTGCAGTTGAGTTTTTGACAGATATTTTCATCTCCCAGGTCAATGTGAATTTGGTCACACAGGTTACCTTATGGTGAGCTGACAGGGATGTGCAACAGGTTTAAAACTCCAGATCACTGCATTAACAGCTGTGGTTGTCTAAACAAGCACTCTGTAAGGGAAACATAAACCAAACAGTACCTCCCAAGACTAGACTAGATTGATCCATCTAGTCAAGAAAGAGGGCAGTAATGTCTAAGACAAGGTAAGGAGAGGAAAATGAAGGAAGGATTGCAGTAGACGTTCTTCCAAGTGAATGGTGCTCTTGCTGCCAAGGACTGGCAACAAGAAGTGGCTTACTGGCATCCACAGAGAGCTAAGCTATAAGAACAAATTAGATTAACATGAATAATTGCCTGATTTGTGTATTCTAACCCACAGCTGTTGAAATCCATTAAATATTTCACTGCCAAATCTCACCTTCTGCAAGGGCTGTGGGTCACACGAAGTTATCATACATTATCTACCGCTGTTCAACTATATGCATTCCCGAATGGCTGCCTCATGAAACAAAATGCTTTTGTAACAACACAGAACACATTTCAACATATACAGATGTGGCTGTAGTAGCTTCTGCCACTGTTAAGCATCACATACTGCATTCCTTCTAGTTTCAAATCAACTTGTGACTAACATTATAAATACCAATAAATATTCACAATGATTTTCTACATACTGCAAAATACTATTGCAGTTGGAATGCACAGCATGCTTACATTATTAAGCTAGATACAGGACACTGATCAGTTAGATACAAAGTAAAATGCTACTGACATTTTTAGCAGTACTGAGGAGTGACAGGAGGACCTTTGTTCAGTTATCAGGCCAAAGAGAAGGGGTGATGGATGCAGTGGCTGGTGAGAGTTGCACTGTGCACACACCGCTGTGTAGTTCCTTCGTTCTGATAATTACTGATGCATTTCAGTAAAACTGGAGAGCAAAGGAAAAAGCTCATTCAAAAGTGAAAGAAAATTTTACCTTCTCATCTTCCAAGGAGGTTTTCTTGCTTGGTCCAGTCACTTTATGCGATGTCTAAAAATAGTTAACTCCAATTTTTTTGTTATCACTAATTATCTAAGTAGGTCATGTCTGAAAGACTATTAAAATGTTTTTAAATACTGACATGCAGTACTGCCATATGTTATATTATTCAATATAAATTTGCTGTCACACTTGAGCAGGTGGAGAAAGGGACTTCATATTGTAACACATCTCCAACTCTCCCTATTTATACTAGTAGCAGGTTTTTTCTTGAATACTGTAGCAATTTGTCTAATTACCATGTGCTTTTAGGTACCACAGAGATGTGATGCCCACTTGTAACAGCTGCTGTCAATGAAAGACTATTCCATAGCATGAACAGGAACTTTTAACCTCAGGAGACATTGAAAGCTATTACCTGGGTTCCGAAATCCGAGGAGCATTGCAACGTGACTTTCATGGAAACAATCCAGCACCCGTAACTCCACAGCCTTGTACCATGGGAGACAGGGATCTCTCTTTAACTCAGAGCAATAACCCAACATAGCAATACGCATATCCAGAGATCCTGATGAAAGCAGCAAGCAGGCTGGTGATCATGTAGATTCCGAAGCAGTTGCTAACAGCACATTGGCAAAGTCCACAGAGCCACTCAGCAGGTCTGGAAAAACATTCAAACTCAGTATCCCTGGAACGCATTAGGACCGAGACCTAGGAGCAATTTTTAACAAAGTTAAAAGTTTAGCAAAGCTACAAATACAGGCATGTGCACTTGTCTGAGGAAAGGGCTTATATCTGCTGCTCAAATGCGTTCTGAAGGATCTTGGAGGATGGTAGCCACAGCCGCAAGGCTGTGAATTTCTTCAGTGTTTCAAGAGCAAAGAGTGTGTTTGTTCTGTATGTTCAAATACTGCACAGAAGCTCAATGACCTATACGTATTATCGAAAGCTCATTTAACCCAGCAGTTACTGCGTGTCAGCCAAATGGATATGCATTCTTCTAGAATAGTTAAAAGGAGAAAACCCAACATCTCTTCTTTGGTTTGTGTACTACGCAGGATGTGTTTCAGAGACTTTATATACCAGTGTTGCTATGAAATAAGTTGCCTGCACAGGCAAGCAAGCAGAATCGATGCACTTGTATACAGCCCCTCCATTATTTCCTGCAGCTATCAAAAAACGAAATGTCATATACAGAGCCTTGTTCCCTATCCCTTAATTCATCACTTCCATGGCCACAATTCCTGACGTAGTGGGTGACACTATGTAGGCGATCACACACTCCCTTAAAATCAGCAGAGGGTAGTTCTGTTTTGTTTCACTGAAATTATGAATGTTAAATGATCCTTTTTATATCTTTCTCTTCAGCAGCTGCACTGCATCTGAGACACCTTTTATTCCTCACACCATGTAAAATGATTAAAGCACTTGCTATGCTATAAAGAATTGTAGTGACAGCTACAGGTTGCAGTGGTACACTTACTAGCTCCTTGTGGCTTTACATCCAGTGAAACTGAAACATACAGTTCCACTGCACAGAAACCACTTGACTGGTTGTATGATCTAACTGGCAGTTACAGGTAACACCAGTGAAAATTATTTATTATTAGGATCTACAAGTTCAATGTGAAACCATTATCACAAGTTTTCAGCTTTCTCTGAAGACTGAAGAACTGGTAAAAGGCTGTAAACACTGAAAGTTAAACTGAAGCTTTAAAGCAGAGCTATACAGTAAAACATGGGAACAAATTCAAAGCCATAGATATAATCAGATAAACAGCTCTGGTTTATGTTAACTTGGACAGAAATCAAATAAAAGAAAATAAACCAGCTATTAGATACAGCTCCATATTCCTCCAAGATTAACTACATTTTGAGTTCTTTTGAGAAGATATTCTGCTGCAAACTTCAGTCTTCTTTTGTTTTGCCTGGGAAGTCTACAACACCACCTTATATCTGTGATTCAGTCCACTTTGCAATTTCAGCAATGAATTAGTGTTCACTTGAGACTTTTTTAAAACAGCCAAGTATCACCTCTTCTATGGAAGCAAAGCAACATGGTTTTAATTCAACATAGATTTGGCTTCTTGACAAAACCGAGTTTGTTGCTTTGAATAAACAGAAAAATAAATTAGTCATGTGCAGTGCTTTGGGCACAGAACCATAGAAGAGTTTGGGTTGGAAGGGATCTTAAATCTCATTCGGTTCCAACCCCCTGCCATGGACAGGGACACCTTCCACCAGAGCAGCTTGCTCCAAGCCCCTGTGTCCAACCTGGCCTTGAACACTGCCAGGGATGGGGCAGCCACAGCCTCTCTGGGCACCCTGTGCCAGCGCCTCAGCACCCTCACAGGGAAGAGCTTCATCCTAATAGCTAATGTAAATCTCCTTCTGTCAGTTTAAAGCCTTTCCCCCTTCTCTATCCCTACATGGGTTTATAAAAAGCCCCTCTCCATATTTCCAGTTAACCTCTTTAGGCACTGGAAGCTGCTCTAGGGTCTCCCTGGAGCTTTCTCTTCTCCAGGCTGAACAAGCCCAGTTCTCTAAGCCTGAAATGCTCATTTTAAAGCTGACAGCCATTAACAAGCATTCACAGCCTTACAAATCAATAACTGTAGGGAACCCAAATGCTGTCCTGAATTTACAGTATAAATTTAAACATATTATTTACTCAATAAATTTATTATAATGGGGGACACAACAAATTGAAACAAAAATAGATATAAGAAGACATATTTTGACTTGGTGTCAAACTTCTCATCTAGCTTTCCCTGTAACACGGATCAAATTAATCCTTTGTGTTTCTTTCAAAGCCAAGCTTTGCTCTTCACTTGAGGTATTTCAGATTTACAGTGGTACGACAAAATTCTCTGCTTGTTTTATGGACTTGAACGAAGTTACCCTAGAAATTAATTTGCTGTATTGCATTTTACAATCAGACATACACCTGGCCTAGAAAACAAGCATTAATAATAATATTTAATATCAATATTCAAATCCAGAATATTTTTGATGGAATATGAATCCCTCCTACATAATCACTCTGTTCCGTTTCAGCTGAATTTGTTGTTCTTCATTTACAAAATCCAAATGATCCAAAAGTAGGTGAAGCAATCCACACAATCACTTACTTCATAATGCTGTTAGACGTAACCTAATAAATGCTGTGTAAATATTTTATCAATCCTTCTGCCAATACAACATCACTCCTAGAAAACTATTTGTTACTGCTTTCTCCCATCAATTTTTCATGTGTCAAACCATGGGACTTTTGGGACAAGCTTCTTATCTAAACAATCACGTTGTTAAAGTTTTTCCCCTATTATTGATTAAATCTTTCCTTTCCTTCCAAATTATCTGTTCCTTCTCAATGTGCTTCTTTATGTCTTCCTAACTGCAGGAGAGAATGACAGAAGGCTGTTCTGAGCTGGGCTCACACGTAAGCTATTCCTACCCAAGTTGTGCCTGTTAGCAGCTTCACACGTTTCCCAGTAGCCTGAAACAGTTCTGACGGGCCCTGGTTTGTTCACCTCATTCATAAAGCATTTCAACCCCTGCTATGAGAGGGTTTATTTCCTTTTGAAAGCAGCACTATCTCATGTCAACAATAAAGTCTGGCTACTAGTGTCTGAATCTGAAATGAGTAATGTAGCAAGTACTGTGTTGTAACACCCCCGTGCATATTTTGACAAGGACTTGCATTTTAATTTGTGTTAATACAGCAGTGTACATACAAATGTATTAAAGCAAAATGAAACCTTGGTAATGAAGCTTCACTTACTATTCTGCCATTTAAAAATTCCTTGCAGAGGTACGAAGAGAAACCTACCAGGTTTATTTGAAAACTATTGATAACAAGGATCGATTGCACTGACCAGCCTTCATAGCCTGGAAGATTGGAGAAAAGATGGTATGTGTTCCCACCTCACTCTGCTTCTGCTTCCTTATAGATTCAAATAACAGTTTCCTTTGGAAAAGACTTTCCTGATATTTTCCCAGTTGGTAGCTCACAAAGCACAGGCTCCTCTATTTGCTCAGGGTGCTAAATTTCATTAAGACAGACGGTGTGTTATCAACTGCACAGTACAAACTGTGGAGCTCTTGCAGGGATACTACAGGATCTAGCAAGGGATGGAAAGCACTCCAGAGAACCATCCTGGTCAGCAGCAGCCACTACTCCAAACAGTAGCAAAGGCAGTGCAATGCTGTATTCTGTGTCACCTCATTATTTTTGGGTTGTAGTGGTAGGAAAGGAGACCATGAAGCAAACTTACCATGTACTATTCATATTGTGGTAAACCAAAGCCTAAATATAGCAGTCACCATTAAATAGCTTGACACTGACTGTCTTAGTGACTTCAGTTACCATGGCATCTCTTCATATAATACTATTCTATTAGATCTACTGTGGAGTGGTGAATACTGGGGGTTTTAAGCTTTTTACATGCACATTTTTATAAGGTATAAAGAAAAAAGTAAAAAGCCTCAGAAAATAGATTCTTTAACAAAACACATTTCCTTGATTTTCCTAGAATAAGCTTCTGAAATGTCTGCTTAGAGTTAATCCTTTTAAATGAGGACAGGCAAATATCACCTTGAGACATTTCAGCCTAAATTTACCAAGTTACTGGGGTGGTTTTGGCTGTCCAACTGAAGACACTGAAAGTGAAACTCACCTTCAAATTGCTGAGCACACACCATCTTCAGATCACTCAAACTGCTGGGTTGCAAAGTCAAAACCAACAAACCTGCAGAGTTGCCAGTCACCTTAGCTGACTGACAGCTAAAGCAGAAACAAGGATGAGATCAATTCAAACACTCTAATACCTAAAATATGCTAATCCCTAACATAATGATTAATGAATAATGAAGGCTGAGAAAAAATACATCAAAACAGACATCATTTAAAAGATGACTAAAGAATGAAAAGGTGTGCTATGAGTATTTAACAGTTCTCTAAATGGGAGACGTGCAAATCCAACCAAAAAGAGTGTGACTAATTCTGACTTCAGACATTAATATTTTCTGTCATTTTAATAGCTGATTTTCACTCCCACATACAGATCTGTTACATGCTTAATAATCCTTATACTTTTAGTAATTCATAGCAACAATCTTCTGGAGCTAGAGCCACACCAGGAATTTCAAGTCACATCCATGCAATAGGAAAACGCCATAGAGCAAATTAGCTCAGCCTGTGCCTGACAGAGATTGCCTGACATTAGGATTCCATGAATTACACCTTTAATTCAATTAATGTATTCCTGAACCTCACCTTCAATTTTGTAGTTTTCATTTCAAAATGCTCCACTGCTGTTTCCTGAAAAACAATAATAATGAGATCTCCATGAAATACATAGGTCTGGCTGAAAAATAAATAGCATTCAGGAGTTGCTAAGCATACTAGCACTATAACTATATATATATTTTATATATATATATATTTTGTGTGTATATATATATATAACAATAACTTCTAATAGCTATATTATATAGCAGTGTTCTTTACACCACCATAATTTAGTGGAGATGTACTTAGGGATGTACTTAGGTCCATCTAGGACTCATTTATGGGGTAACTCTCATGAGTGATTTGCCCAAGTGGTTATAATTGAACTTCAGCTTGTTATAATTCAGAGCACATTCTATTTACTTCATTATAAAAGATGGACTATGTTTTCCAAACTATCTCAGATAACTTCTTGCCACATGTCATAGCAGAAATAAGGCCAGATTAAATGCTGTCTGGGGGCTCTCCTTTAAAAGAGTAAGTTTTTGACAGAACCTCCCACTTAAAATCTGAGTGTTTGTGTTGCTCAGCAGCTATCAAAACCCCAGTCATTTTTATAGGCATGGAGATTCAGGTTCTTTTGCTTTGTTTACCTGCAAAACTTTAAGAACAATAAAACAAAACCGCCTCTGTGTGGCCAAATACAGAATTGTATGTTCACAGAACATGAATGGCCACACCACAGTTAGTTATTATTTGCCAAAATGATTAAAATCAAACCAGACTCCCGTTATTCAGAAACTCCATGTAACCTGGTGGTCACTCATTGGACAGCTGAACGTGGGACAGTTCCTGTGTCTTCTTGCTCCAGCTAAGGAAAGGTGGTCCTCTCCTTGCCACGCTGCATCACCCAGTCACACGGAAGTTATCTCCTAAAGCTCTCAGACACTCATAATCAAGGGCTGCTGCAAGATGCCTTCAGCTGGATACCAGTGAGCTGTTTACATAGAGCTCAGCAGTCCCCTCAGGAAAATGGTGGACAAGGCAAAACACCCTGAGACAGTCCCATGCTCTTTCCTGAATATGTACAGATTGGAGAGCCCTGCTGCTGGAGTTCAAAGACTTGCAGCTGTTTTGCATAATTCAGCTACATACCAGCTGCATTTCCACTATACCCATAATGTCTTTCCCCCTCCCCTGTTTTTCAAGTTTTCTCCAAAAAACGAAGCTGAAGCCACAAAGAAAAGCAGAGGCACGAAGAACCTCATGGCACTCACTCAATCTTCTACTGCAATCCTCAGAGGGCCCTGGGCTGCAGCGCTGCTCAGTGGGAATGTCTTAGGCAGGGGTATGTACATGCAGATATACACACATCAGCTTAAACAACAGTTGATACAGTGATGGCGCAAACTCAGCTTGGTCCTGGGATACAACTAAACAGAAACTTCAGGTTGTTGGGGTTTCTTATGCATTCCAGGTCTCCCACTGACAAAAGTACAGACGTGCCTTTTCAGACTTGAATCACCCGTGGATTTTAGAAAGTCTGGCTGCACTAAAAACCTTTTCTGCTCTTCCCACAGCACAGAAGTTTGTATGTGAACAACTGCTGAACAGTGGCTTAGCTGAAAACCCCAATAGGCAGAGTTATTCCCAGTCCCTTTTTTTATGTTTTTTAACAGTAGCAAAATAATATTGGTACTTTAAAGCCAAGAAGAACAGAGTCTCGGTAGGCATTTTACTATAGGATCAAACATTAACCAGACATAAACTTCTGGCCTCAGAACATCAACCTCTTTGTGTGAGCTACCTGAGCAGCAAACACATGTAGCTGTAATCCATGCCTTACACCTCAAACCCAAACTGCCAAGTTAATCTGTTCTCAGCCTCTCACACTGGACATGTGCTGGCTGAAAGACATCCTGAATGCATAAGAAACATTCTGCAGAAATCTGAGCTGCATATATTGTGGGACCTAATTTTGTAGTCATGTCTTTGAATTCATCTTTTACAAATGACAAACACCATGAAAACGACTTGGCAATGTTGCAGTGTAGTGAGCGGTACTAACCAACGGGAGGAACCTGGAGTCACCTGCTTCATTCCAATGAGTTATTTAGCAATTTAAAAAAAAAAAAATAGTTGAACCTCTACAAAAGATAATAAAATTTAAAAAATACAACCAGCCAAATACATGTAGAGCAGAAGAAATACACCTTTGGATATGAAAAACCCCTCAACACCTTTAAATTCATCAATGAATAAACACTGGGAAAAAACTGTACCTCTCTTGTCCAAAACATACTGGAAAAAACTTCCTAAGTGTTCAAAGTGAATGCTTGACATCAAAGAAAATACACAAAATTCTTCCTTTACATTATGCTGCAGAACACAGGAATATGGACAGAATGTTTTAATATTCAAATAAAATAAAAAAGCCCAAATTCCTCCCTCCAAATTCCATCCTGCATTTCCATCCCACCTACAGTCAGCGCTCTCCTCATATCAGATATTATTAAATTATGATCTCAGCTATTTACCATGCCAGAAAAGCAGTAGGATTTATATGGCCTCAAACACTCAAAAAGACATTATTAATGATTTGATGTTGATTGCTGTTGGATGCCTAAAAAATTAACTCTCACAGGCATCAGTCTCTGAACTCATTTCAGTAGCTACTGCAAGAATTTCTCAGACTTAATTCTCCTGGTGATATGGGAACACTTGACATCTGATCCTGAACTGACCGAAGACTGGAAGCCTGCATTAAACTCAGTTACCACATAGGTATTTAGTCTCTTGGTCAATCACAGAGCTGCAGTGGCAGAGATGCTTAGGAACAGGAAGGAGAGAGCTAAGCAAACACTTAACAAACATCCCTTAAATTAATAAATTTAAACTGTTCATAGCAGTGATTTTACCAGTAGGGCTGTTAATAGAAATAGTGACACTTAACAATTAGGATGATCTCAGACATCTCTAAAAGTATAGGAGTATCCACAACAGAAACTTGAACAATTCCTCATCCAGCTTGAGCTACAGAACATTATTGAAGCCCATGTAAACTGAATACAGCTCAAGTCAAGTACTGACAGCTGCTCGTGAAGGATTACAAGGAATTCATGATTTTATTTCAACGAATTTGGCTAGTGGAGTCACAGACAGATCTGTGAGCAGGAAGAAACAAAGAAAAGAGAACGTAGGTTACCCACATTATTTGTCCATGAAGTGTGCTGATATTCTTGCTGGCACACATCAGTGTGATCAGTCTTTCAGCTGTTCTTTTAAACTCTGTCCTCTCCCTCCAAACCTGCAGTAAAACTTGCAGTAACACAAAAGATCATTTTTTTCTCTTTTCTTTTTCTTTTTTTTTTCCCCTAAGCCAAGTCTCCCACACAAATGCTTTATCTGAATGGACAGCAACTCCCATCTCTTCAGAAACACTTCGCTAGTCCAGAGAAAAATCTGTCCCAAGGGGGGAGAGATCTTTTATTCTTGGCTATTAAAGCACTGAAAAGCTCCAAACTGCCACCAAAATAGCAAAACAAAAGCTTGCGAGTGCTACAGGCAGCCCTAAAGAAAGCCAATTCCCTCGAGTTGTGTCTTGTGCCTACAAGGGTCTCATCAGAGCTGACAGCTGCTTTCCCTGACAAAACACGTTTTAGACAGGTAGTGAAAGTGTATGTCAGAGCCACTGTCTCACCCACTCACAGTGGTCTTCCATAGGCAGCAAACAACAAGGACAGAGACCTGGGCAAAAATAACAGTTTTAGAGGTGGGAAAAAAAGTTGCTAGTAAACATTTTGGTTTAGCTGGGGAGAAAAGCTTTCCATGTCAGGGCATGTTAAGATCATCACACAGGGCCATCAGAACTCAGAAAAACCAGACCCAACAGAAATCAGGACTGCGCACATCCCTTTGCGTGTGTTTGGCCTGATAAAGGTCATCTACAAGACGAATTAACAGCCTCTTGAAATTGCACCCTTGCCTGATAGACAATCAAGTTGCTGGGAGCTAACAGCTGTCACCAAAGTCTTCGTTACAAGTCCTTGGTTGATTGTAAAAATGCTCACAAAGACCAGGCAAGTATTTGAAGCAAAGACATTCAAAATTTCCATCAAAGTTAAACGCACTTGCAGTATATTGCAACCATTAAAATGACTAGGTTTTGCTAGCAGTAATTACTGAGATGTCAAAAATCAAATGATGAATTAGTTCAATAGAAAGTCCAACACAGAGAAGTGAAGGGCAGATTCATCTTACACAGCACACAGGCTTACCCCGGACACAGTGTGTTTACACAGCCTCAGCATATTTCCCCATCATGCTAAGTTTGGTACTGTACCTGCAAGAGGTGAAGGGCACTTCTCAGCACGGAAGGCGCCAGTTCACATCTTTCACAACCACGATCAAAATGCATTCACCAAATGAAACAGAAATAAAAGCATCATCTCAATACTTCAATACCTCATTTAGTGATTCAGTGAACCAGAAGTCAGGTCATATGCCTGGTGACTGCTGAATCAATTAGCCCATTAGGAGGAATTAAGTGTGCCCAGCTCTGTATTTACTGTAGAAAAGGAAAAACCAGAGTTTGAAAAAAAAGAAAACCCTCTACATTTACTTATTCCTCATGACTGAATATCTTTTAAGTTAATGCAGCAATATACAGAACATTTAAACACAGGGACAAACCCTGTGTTACAAACCCATGTATTTAAGGTTCAGTAAGTTAGACCTCACTGCACCTTGCTACTGAACCTCCCAACAGAAGTTGTTCCTGACTTTAAATTTTATATAAGACTGATTCCTTAAAGGGGAAGAAAATTCTTAGTGCCTTTTACCAGTAAAATCAGTTTTGATCTTTAAACTGCAACTGCTCGGTTTGCAAACTGGAGGTAACCAGCTTGTTCTCTCTGATCAAGCAGTATCTGTTTGCAGGCTTGATTCACTGGTGGGCCTTGGTGAAATCTGTCTGGGTAAGGAGGACCAAGAAGCATTTGACCAAGCAGACACAGGTGTCCTTCTTTCTCCTAGCCAGCAGCAGCCCTGCCAGCCTCCTGCTCTCAGCTGCACACTCTGGCCAACAGCTACCACGCTCTGAGCTGTGAATTATCACTGGTAACAGGAGAGGTCAGCTACAGCTCTGGCAGTTCATTCTCCCAGCATCTTTCATACTTCCCTTTTTATATCCCTGGAGAATACTAACCGTCATATTAGTAACCATAATGCTTACATAGCACTTCTCATTTGTAGATCTCAACACTTCACAAGAAGCAGCAAATATATTATCCTGTTTTCAAGCTATGGAAAAGAAGTGACTCATGGAGAATCAGGAAAAGAATCCAGGTCTACTGAGTTGCAATCAAGATGCTTTTTCTGTCAAAGCATTTCAGCCAATTATATCTGGATTTGAGCACAAAAACTTCCTTAACACGTGGGCACATACCTGTATTTTGCACCTTAAAAAAACCAAATATGGTGAATTTTTTATGTGCTCATTAACAATATGTTGGTGTAAAATGCAGCAGGACACAAGTATGAACTGTACAGACACGTTTCTACCTCTCAAAAACTCAGCCTTTTTAAAAGCCTGCCCTGCTCTTGCACTGGTTTTCCACCAGAAAGGGTCAAGGAGGAGTCACCTCAAGACACAAAAACATTTTCAAATGCCTTTATAAAGTCAAAAGTGAAAACACAGCTCTAGCTGCACGTCTCCAAGGAGCAGCTTGAGATATTTCATTCAATACATACTTGTCCTGAAGATAAAATATTTGCTTTTAGAACATCTTTGATTAAAAAGAAATGTGTACATATTTGAGAAAAAACAGCTTGTGTCTTATTAATAATCAAATGTTAGACATTGGAATGAGAGGTTCAACATGCCAGAGGAATAAAAATATTGTTTATAATATTATACAAATACTGAGATTGGTGATTTCTGGATGGTTTTGTAAACTTTTAATAAAACAGTTTAACAAACTGTCAGTACAAAAGCTGAGTATTCCTTTGACAGGACAGGTCTAATTGCATTAAAACCACATTTTTTACATAACAAATCTGAATGAATGTTCTTAGATACCTGTAAAAACTAACTTTTAAAGCAACTAATAAATTTCCTACGAATTGTGGGGCAAGGCTGGAAGTTTGGTCTACAAATATTTAGAGGCCAGGATTATAGCTGACCATTGCATTACATCTGCTTTCCATGGTGGCAGCAAAACATCAGTCACTGCTTCCGTGGACTTATGTATACATATGTACAAGATTTAAAAACCAAAGCCCACCCCAACACTACAGCACAACAAACCTCACTGATTTAGCAAGATGTGACTGCAAAAAAAAAAATGGCTTTCATCACACTTCATAATAAATTTATCTAAAAAGCCATTTGTTTCAAGTATTGCCTCAGAAAGCTCCCTTGAGACGTGCCATTTTGACGGCACTCTTTTCATTATTCAAATATAATGAAGTGATTCTGCATGGTTATGCTGGACTATAAATCACTGCTGTAAAAAAAGGCATGTTCAGCATGTTAACAGACCAAAGATGAGATTTTGAAGAGTGTATTCTTATTGCATGTGCACTTTATCTCTTGCAGATACATACCAGATAGCAGCTTATACTACTTTTCCGAATTCCATCATTATTAAATTTGGGAGCTGACAGGGAAAAGACACTTTAAACAGGGGCTCACACTTTGCAGATCATGTCCAGTGCTATTGCAAACATGCTGTTTAAAATCTGCTTGCAGTCGCACACATCCACACCAAAATAGCGGAGAAGGTCAGCAAAAGTAGAGTACTAGCAATAGAATTTATTGCAACTAACTTCTGATTAAGAAAGAACTAAAAACAGATTAAAAACTACACCTAATTGGCATCTTAAGAAAATGGATAAAAATCAGCTAATATGAAAACTCACTTTCAGACAATAGCGAAAGGGGTCTAAAAGGACTTGTCTTCTTTCCAAAGCTGCTGGGAATTCATTCTTTTCAATTAATTTATACCCCATCTTACAACTGAGTAAATGTCAAATACTTCTCTAAGGTTGCAGACTAAACCCCAATGGCAATCTGTTTCACATAGCTGATTATCCAGAGTGAAAATCATTCTAGATTTATAGGATAATTTTTATTTTTGTTTTAATTTAGTCCTGGTCATGCTCCACAGAAGTTTGGAGCTTTCAGTGTTTCAGAAACACTTAACTGAAAATGAGCAGGATCCCCTTTGTCAGTGGTACATAAACCATAAGAACACTGAATTACTTCAAACATGTGAGAAACTAATTGAAATTGTAACCTTCTTGTGTAAATTAAGCTAGCAGTGATTTAACTTCTAGGCATAGAGGGAATAACTCTTCATGTCTGCATATGGCCCCCTGCACAGTTTGCTTGCTTCTTCCTCGGAATATGTTCCTGAAAAACAGTGTGGATTATTGAACAGTCTAGCCAAGCCCCCTGCCAACATCAAGTAAGTTCAACACTACAGTTCTACCTTGAAGCCTATGACCTCATGTGAATAACAGCAATTTTAGGGAAATCATAGTAAGATTTAAAGTTGCACAAACAGTATCTGCAGGGTGCAACCAACTTGTAGTAAACATAATAACCTGAGTTATCACATTTACTATAATCAGTAATACTGATGCCATTCACTTCTGCATGAAAAAGCCAAGGTCAGTAAGAGCAGATAACAAGGAAGTTTCCAAGGCTGTATTCTGGTTAATAATAGCTTTCTTTTATCAATTACACAGTTCTGCCTTGTGCTTTTATTGTCTTTTATCACTGTATCATATATTCATTCAGATCTTTAAAAACTGTGCCAGAAGATACAAAGAACAGTACCACCACAGAAAGAGACGTAAGCTACAATTAATATAACATAATATAAAGTATTTCAAGGCTTCATAAATCATTTCAACAATAAGGATACAAATCGGGAGCATATGCCAAGTGAGTAATCATGGTGGAACGCCATTTAATCTAGCTGACAGAAAAACCTCAAAGATGAGTGATATTTATAGTGGAAACCACAAAATGTTAGTACACTTAACTTTTACCTGACTTCCTAAAAATGAGAGGCCTGAAGGGTTACAAACAGAAGATCTATAGACTTGGAGATCTGGTTAAATCTTAATAGCAATTGCAGCACTGTGTATAGTTAAAGTTCAAATCACAGCAGGCTGAGATGCTAAATCAAGCAGGACACATGAAAGCAGAGTCGTGACCCAATTCAGTGCTCCCTATTGTATGAGAAACTGCCAAACTCAATAAATTTTGTAAAACTCATCAGAATATGTGTCTCATCTAATACTGTTGGCTTCAATAGAGCAATAAATGCTTGACTTGACCAAATTCAGTTAGCAATATGGAAGCAGCCAACTTTTGCTTACTACTTTCAGGGGCTGCATAGATGTCAGTGTGAAAAGTTACTAACTTAAGTCCCTTGTACTCGCACACAGGGGATAAGCAGTACTTTTCCAACAAAACCTTGCAGGTTTTCCAGACAATGCTCCAAGATATTGATGCTGTGTAAGTAGGTCTGAGGAAAAATAAAACTAAGCTCCAGACTCCCGGACTCCTATTCTTATGGGTACAGAATTAACAAAAAATACCAATGTCACTGAAAAAACCAGAGAAAGATACTGACTATATCTTTTGATATATTGACTATTGACTGTATATGTTATATTATCTTATAATTTCTGAATTGTTCCTCAAACTGTCAACTCTTACAGGTTTCAGTCTGAACAGAATCTCCATATCTACAGTGGAAACAAAAAGACATTCTCAAAAGTCCAGGAGCTGGGGAAAAGCACAGAGAAAATAAAATGAACAAACCCCCCCAAACAATCTCAATGCTTTGTTTCATATCTGTTTTAATCCTCAGTCAGATACAATCCTTCCAATTTCTTGCTGTTTCTTAGAAAAATTATTTAGATAGAAATATATTTGGGAAAGGACCTGTGACTTGAAAAAACAGTTTAGGAAAGTACAGAGGGTTGTTTTCACACTCAGCAGTGGTCTTCTGCTTGAAAAGAAATGGACTGTAATGTATTTGTGTCTCAGGATTATGCATTTCTAAATTACAGCCCTATCAACATTAATACTAATATATTAATATCAATGTGCATCTGCAGTGTCACTTCAGCAGGCTGTAGGCACCCAAGTCTTCACAGGCACTTCAAGACAACCCTTCAAGCTCATCAAATGGCTGCAACTAAGCCAGGAAAGAACTCTTCACAAAAGATCTGAAGGTCAGCATCTGTGTATGCCTCAGAAGGCTCCTTTCTCAGTACTCATCTCTAAGTGACACCTGTGAAACAGGACTTGGGATGATGGTGCCCAACATTTGCCAGTAATCATGGTAGTAATTAAAGTGCTGATGGTGGGCATGCTTTAGACAAGAGTTGGAAGAGCTCATGTCCTGTCCCTTTTTAGCTGAAGAGGTGAGGACAGACATGCATACCAGAGGCCAGTGGTGTGACCTATGTGCTCATACTCCAGCTATTCCTGATCATGGTTTCTCCATTTCACTGTTGAAGCAGGGCCACGGTGCCATTAGGCTGAGCGCTGCATTCAGGCTGACTTCAGATGTTATTACCCATTTATGGTACAGCACACAGGATAACAATGAAACACTTCAGAGAGATAAGAAATATTGGTACTCTGTTCCATCACAGAAACAAGGCTAGTTACAAATTTGGCTAATTCCATCTGCATATTCATAGGCACTGCTTCACTGTTTAGTTTTACTCTTGCACTTAACATTCCCACGTACATTGAACTGCATATGATAATTTAAACATTAAACATTATTTACAAAATCTGCCTCATCTTGCATGGCATTGTGAGAACAATTAAAAAAGAGAAGTAAGCATGAAGGGCGATGTAGCACACACATATCTGCTGCAAAAGCTGACTGAAACATTAATTTAGGCAAGCTTCTTATTCTTGCAGTGATCAGTCAAATTCATTCATGCTTTAAAACACTGGTCATCAACCACATCAATTATATACCAGAAGTGAAGATTGTTATCTCATGCAAATCACCAAGTGAGGTTTTCAGGAGCTTTATCTTTTATAGCAGTGAAATTCCACAAGTTTCCAAAAAGCTTGTAATGGTTGTTGGAAATTAGCCATCAATTACTACCTGATAGAATTTTATTTACACAAAAACATACATTGAAAAAACACAGTGTAAGTATTGTTATCTGCATAAATGAACTCTTATTGTCCATGAGCTGAAAGAAACCTTCCTCAAAATCCAGGGTTCAGAATTACAAACTATGCTTCCACACTCGTAGTGTTATATACCAAAGAATGGGCAAAAATTCCTTCAGGAAAACAGTGAGAGAAAAATGAGATAAGACATTTCTAGACTGTTACCATTAAGCTGAATTACAAAGCGTTCCAAGCCCCAGTTTACTGTTAAATTGAAGTTGGAAGAAAAAAATAAATTATATTAGGCTCCAAGTTTCCAGGCATCAGTTTTCAACAGAAAAACCACACATTTGACACCGCGAGCGACACAAGACAAAATTATAAGGCAGAAGATATGAGGTTGAAAACATTCCTACACATCAGGCTCTTCAGCGAGGAAACTGTTGGTCATTTCGACTTGTTTTTTTCTTTAGAAAGGTTTTCATAAAATCCATGAAACCCAGGCAACACAAAAGACAAGTCAAGGTTTCTGTTTCCAGGTACAGAAGATCAGCCTATTTTATGTGTAACTTCTATTAAGGAGAAGATATAAAGAGCCATAAAGAGCCAAACTTGTAAAATAAAACCTGTGGATCCTGAGTTCTTTGCTAGTTCATTTCCTTGACTTTTTTCTTTCTTCTTCATTCTCCTTCAAAAGCAAACTGCAGTTACAATCTGTTTCAGGCAGCAGGATAGGCAGAGGTAAAAAAAATCAGATCTGGATCCTGATTCAACTTTTGAATTCAAACAATTGTTTGAAGACTACTTCAAACTTGCAGCAATCTACCACATTAATGGACCAACCTTTTTCTGAAATCTTTCATTCAAATTCAGTGGCATTTACTGGGCTCACACTCCCAGAAAAGATTTTACCAATTGATCAGGTTTGTATTACACCAGGAATAATGTATGTGGTCAACACATCCCTGTTAAAAGAAAAAATATACACCATATAGGTCAGGGACTGGTGTTGACTTCAGCATATTGAGCTAAAAAAGAAAGGAAAAGAAAAAGAAGTCTCATCCTCAAGGATTTTCACTACCACTAAATTTCACCAAATACTAGCAATTTCCATTCTCACAGCCTTTGTGACGGGAGGAAATTGCTACCACAACCAAGCAGTTTCATCCTGCTCTATTACTGTAGCATGACAATTACTAAATTGGGATTTATCCCCAGTTTCCAATAGGATTGCAGGTACAACTCCAGTGGTGTACACATGTGTGAATTATTTGGATCAGTATGACTAAAATACACACTGAAATGATTGTAATCAACCCGCTATCAGGTTTTTCAGGTTAGAAAAGCTAGAAGTTACCTGTGCAAGGTGCTTCAACCAAGCCATAAACAGGCATTAAGGGAACAAACCTGGGGTGGGAGAGGAAAACAAAGCACTTGTAAGAGCTCCCAGAATACTTCCCCAGTATCTTATTTTACCACCATTTTTAATCATTCTACCCTTTAGCTTCTGCATGCCAGAAGACACTCACCAATCCAAAAGCCACCTCTCAGGTTTAAATACTTTTCCTGTTTGTAAGTTTCAGGGTGTCTGGATGTTTGGGCAGGATCCTTTTCAGAGGTTAGTAATATAAAACAGTGTCTTTGAGGAAGGTGCAGGTTTTAACTGCCAGAAAGAATTCTGATTTTTTTTATATTAAAAAAGAAGGGTAATGATCCAGTTTAAACATCACAGCTTTATGCAGATCTCTGAACTGTGGCTTTCCATATACTTCTTCATACAAAACTTTAAACCCTTCATATTTCCCTTTTCTTGCTGAAGTTCTTAATATCAGTGAAATGAACAGAGTACAGAAAGTAGCCAAAGTACTGAATGGTATCTTAATACTTATGGAAAGTGATGCACATACTAATGCATAAAACAGACCTCACCTTTCACCTTTAAATCCTGTAGCTGACATGCTCTGAAAGGCAGTCACCTTTTAAAACCATATATAATTTAATACAAAGTCTGGGTTAAAAGGATGAGGAAAATCGCACATGTTTAGCACACATAATGTTGAATCTGAGACACACCGGTCTTCTCTGTAACTTCTTTCCTGTTCTTATAATACTCAACTGCAGCACTGGTATACAAGAGAATGCTTTCAGCTCCAAGAGAAAAAAAAATTAATAAACAATTAGAGGCATACTAAGGGGACAGGAAAGATTCAGGCTGGGGTCTAGATAAGGAGATGCTAACTTTTGACATCATGATTTTTCTGCAAGGAAATAATTTACAAAATGTTTGTAACTGATCAAAGAGGCAAAAAAATCTTTTATTCTACCACGGGTTAATTGTGTCCCATCTGCAGTAAGTAACCTATAGGACAGACAGTACAGAAGTGACCTACAGTTCCCAACTCTCCAGCTATAACAGTATGTGGGTATGAAAAGTCTATTACTAGAATGCCCAGGACAAGCAGATCCAGCACTCCTCTGAGACAATGCAAACTGATGTCTCATTGTGCCCTTGCTGATCACTGCAGAAAGCATTTTTTCAGACAAAACGCAAGATTAACCACATACTGGTCATTCCTGCTTAAGAGCATTTTGTTGCTAAAGCATTAAATAAGACAGTTCATTTCCTGGCTACACACCAGCGTAAGTAGGTATTTCACCTCCCTACGTTTCACCCAGTAGTTTTGATTCATTCTGACACTTATTTTTGGCTCACTTTCTCCCTTGTGTTCTCCTGCACATCAGGCTGCATTTCACTACAGAAGTAGTTACTTTTCAGAGCCAGGTGGCTCAAGATCTAAGGCATTCCCCCAAGTCTGTAAAGCGTTTTATTGTCTTGACAAAAGAGGTTAAAGATACTGACAAAAGCATTCTGTGGTCTCTACATTCATCAGAACGTTCCTAAAATACTGGAAGGATATTACAAAGGTAGGAACATACCCAGCTTGTTTAATAGTTATGCTCATGAGCAATCCTAGGTGGTTATCGCTGGGTTTATTGCAGCCTTCCCTTAGTCATTGTGTACATTTTTTTTCCAAAATCTAGAGACTCTGTAGCTTTACTGCTTGCTCTTTACAACCAGGAAAACATGGAATGTGATTTGGAGTTTGCAGCTGAAAGATCAAAAAAGAAAAATGACCTCTTTCATATTTTACAAGTCACTTGCACAAAGGAGATGAGCAGTTAAACACTGCAAAAATGTAAAACTATTGCAAAACAAATAGCTCTTGCAAGGTATTTTGAGTGTTTTGTGTGTAAATATAACAAATATGAAACACAAATGACTACAGACCTAAATACACAGATAAGTTTTACTAATAGATGTGGTACATTTAAGCAACACTCATCATCACTCTCCATCTTTGCCTTCTTACTCAAGTATGCTTCCTTTAGTCAAGATGTACACCATGAAAAAAAGATCCTGTTCCTATCACACCAGAAGTAGCATTCACATAAGGTTTTATGCTGCCATAAATCACATTAAGTGGTGTTTTGACCAGAAGTCCTAGCCATACTGAGAGTATGTGCATTAAGATACTAAGATATGCTTACATATCTTTTCATGTTTATCTGTAAACGTACCTGAAGCAGGGACTGAACAACTTCCAGGTTACAAATGGATCAGCAGTGCTTTTAGGGGATGAATTCCTGCTCACAGCATAACTGGGACACATAGTATTTCTGGTGGTTAGAGTTCAGCAAAATGTTGCAGAATCTGCAAGTTACAATATTAGAACAGAAAAACTAGAATGAGGCGCAAGAAAGAACTTGCTCCTCATCAGTTTCACCTAGACTGGAACACAGAAGCCTACCCAAATTAGGGCAGCGAGAATCTCAGAGAACTTCAGTCATCTGCCTACTTGTTCCTCCCTCTTCCATAGCATCTTCTGTGCTCTAAAAAAGATCTACAGCCTTACATGTTAAGAACATCAGCATTTAACTGTTAAATTGATTTTTATGAAACATAAAATATGAAGAACATACAGCAATTTAAGCATTTAATTGACTAGAGGTGAAGAGAGAATATCTACTGAGTATTTCTTCGTCATCTCAGGAAAACAAACGACTTCCATATCCTGCCTTTTGGGAGAAGAACAGGAGATTTTAGCATGCCTTTCACTTAGTTTTCAATATACTTGTCTAATATATCAAACACTACTGTAAGGAATACACAAACTCTTACCCTTAGGTATTGAATAAGGGCTAGACAGGAAACTTTCTCAACCACATTTTAAACAATAAAGTGCTCCATTACTTCCTCTTGGAGACTTACCAAACATTTACTAAAAGTTTCCTATTTTCCTAGTAAGTTACCATTATTTTTAATTTTTTTTAACATAAAGCCACTTTCACCCAGCCAGCATAATCGAGTTTATGATGCCTTAAGTCAAAAATATTTCCCTTCCATTCCTCTGTATTAGGGCTTACATCAAAACACATACAACAAGAAAGCAGTAGCTCTTTCCCTATCACAGTGTCTCACCAGTTACAACTGGAAAATAAGATCAATAACAATTTATAAGCAACTCCCAATATTTCCTTTTTACCTTTCCTAAACTAACAAAAGAGCTGCTCCAAATATCTGAAAAATTAAAGAAATAACAGTAGTGTCAGCCCATGCAGCTCAACAGAAGGGCCTTTATTGCGATATCCTCTCAATTATTTATCCAAAATTCTGCTGTTTCTCAGATGAAAAAAATATAATAAAGTATTCTTACATATGCTTAAAGAGAAAACTCAAGTGAAAAAGTTAATTTCCCCCCCCCCCCCCCCCCCCATCAGACAGAAGGTAACACAGCTGCCAACCCCAGAATGCAAAGCCAAGCCAGTTGCAACCCCTGCAGGTAGTGAAATATTTCCCATGTGACAAATAATTGATTTTGAAGCAAAGATACACACAAGTCATACACATTAAGAATGAAAAAGCCATTTCTTATCTGTATAAAATATCCCTCAGTTCCATAGCAGCTGGAATGCAACTAAGTTTATTAACAAAGGAATAGCCCCTTGAGACATGGACTTGCTGAATTGATTGCCAAGCACTGTCAAAAATATTATGAGATACAATCCAGATACTAAATCTCCCCTGTTAAGAGATCTTATTTAATTATTTTCTTGAATGGGGCATTTCTTGACACAGTGGGCAAGGGAATTCATTGCTGTCAAGAAGGCAACATAATTAATTGTGCAGCAAGGAACTTGGCCTTTCCATTATATGCTCATCATTGTGCACTTGAGATGCTATATTACAACCTACTTGGATTAGTCTTTTGGTTTCTCAGTTGTTCAGGTTTTTCTTCCTCTTCCCTTTAGAAGGCAAAAGATGTGGAGATGATCATATAAAACTGCTTTTACACTAGCTTTAGCTGATCAAAAAAACCTAGACCCTTTTAAGCCAGAGAGGTTATTTGTTATATCAGTTTTCCAGAGAATTTCATTATGGTCTGTGGCTTGAGCACAAGCAGGTTGGTCTGCAGTGAAGATCAGAAAGAGCCACACAAAGTTGCACAAATCTGATAACTGTAGCTAAGGCACAAACCTTACATCATGACATCTTTGGTCTTGGGGCACTTATTCGAAGGTCAGCCTTCACCCTCAGCAGTTCCATCTATCAAAACTAACAGTTTGCAGATTGAATCAACCGATAAGATGCCAGAGTGCAAGATGCAGAGTAATAGCTCTCCCACATCAAGGTTATAGCTTTTGACTTTCCCTGCACAGCAGCACAAACCTAATATTCACAGGTGAGCTGTGGGAATCATTCAGCAGACTTCATCATAAGAAACATAAAAGAGTACACTGAATAACTAACAGCTCCTCTGATTTCCTGATGTACCATTACTGTGGCAGCAGATACTTTTCCCAGCAACTTTGTATCATCCATAAATTACTCTGAAAACAGAAAAGTGTCTGTGAAAAAAAGCTTTTTAACTAAATTCTGAGTCTTCCCGACTTGCAGGGATTTTTAGGAAAGGGAAATTAAATGTGGGCTTCCATATTGTATTTAACTGTATTTTTATGATGTGTAGATAAGGATCATAGAAAAAATCTGTGCATTAAAACAATCAGAATGATGCAAATGAAGAAACTGCCCTTCCTTCAGAGGCAAGAGTACCTGTAGCCATCACACAGCCAGAAGACAACCCCAAACTTTGCACAAACTTTTGAAAACAGCAGCAGACTGCTGACACCAGCAGACAGCACACTTCCAATCCAATTCTGATGTCTGGCAGCTACCTATGACAAAAAGAAGCCTTAGCCAAATCCATCCCTGGTGTAACTCATCTGAACACAATACACAGGAACAAATTTGACACCTGATTTTCAGCTTTTTCCTATTTACAGTGCTTTCTACCAGCAGTGGAAAATATATATAAAGACATAAGAGCAAATTACATAATCTCAGCTTCTCTCCTGAATACAGCGTGTCAGTGTGATCTGTACAACACAGCAGTGTGAAGTTAAGCTGTTTCACCAAACACTTCAAATCAGTGTCAGGGTGCAACGTGACCAGCAAGCAGTTCTCACTGTTTTGCTAATGCAGTATGTTTGGTGCCTAAGCACAAAACCGCGAACGAGAAAGCCAGTGCAAAGCACCCCTTAGAAGATAGATGCAATGTTAAAAGCATGCACATAGCTTATTGAGCAGCAGTTTGCATAGTCACGAGTTAGTTTGGTTTCCACTGACAACACTCAAGGAAAGCAGTAAAGCCTCTCAAAGCCAGGCCTTCAGTTCTTCAGTCAGCTCTGCCCATGGCAGCAGCTTGTGATTGACACCACAGAGCTATCACTAACACCAGGCTAACAGTGCCTCAACACAAAGCTGTGCCAAAGCAGGGGAGAGAAATGCAGAGTTAGTGAGTACCACGAACAAAAAGCAGCCCACAGTCTATAATATCTAGGAGGCAGAAAGCAGGAAGACAATAAAGTCACTTATCTTGCAAACTTCTATGTTCTATGTTATTAGTGGAGGTATTTATGATCTGATACAAAGATTTTCTTCCATCCAATGCATTATGCTCTACTTGATGAGCAAAGTGTTTGAATTGTCATTTGTCACACTGCCTTCTAGTAGAGAAATTATGATAATGCACCAATTAAAAGTGATGATTCACTGTACGAGCAAACAACATAGCAGCAGATTTTGTCTGGAAACCTTTTCAGAATCATTTTAATCAGTAGCCAGGGAAACTAAGAAAAAAATAAATATGCAAGCTCATGATAAAGAGGCTTGTGTTTAAGCATGAGACATTTGCAATTTTCCTGAGAGAAGAAATTCAATCTGAAAGTCTTCTGAGCGGCGCAGGCATGAATTCATCACCTGCTGGCTGGCTTACTGTGTCACAGCGTTTTCTGATTTCGTTCTCTACATCAGCTCTAATAAACAGTTATTACCATAAGCAAAGTCATGTTTGTAAAGCTTTAGCATTGCAGATAATCAGTGTCTAAGACAAAAGATGTCTTTATGTGAGAGGAGCAGCACTGTTCAGTAAACTGCACAGTGGCCTGTGATGATTATTTGTTATGGCTCCACATAGTTTTAAAGACTTAGTGCTACATCCAGTGAAATGTCCTAGTAAGTGGGAAGCACTGCAGAAGATCTGTCTAAGCAAATCAACCGCTCTGCTTACAAACATTTGTTATGACTCTATTGCCCTGATAAGAATCATGATTTTCACAGCAATTTCTATTCTCTTTTCTGTAGCTTTTTTCCTGTCCCTCAATGGAGTCCCTTGGCAACTCCCTGCAGTACAACATCAATGTCCTGACATTTTGCGCTTGAGACAGAGACGCATAACTCACCAGTGGGATAGAACAGCCAGCTAAAAGTGAACCCAGACAAAGGGTGTTCTTGAGATCTTTTCTTTATATCTCGTCCACATTGACCTCTGGGCCTTGTACTGCTTTTGGGACAGAGGTTTTAAAATACTGGGCAAAGAGAAAAAGCAGCAGGCTATCTTGAGACACAGCCTATAATTACACTGAATGCCCACTTTAACAGCATGTAGCAGCAATAATCTCTGGCTTTACCAGGGACCACAGAAAATTGCAAACTCTATTGCAAAGTTTAACATCTCATAAACAGTTCTAGTGCCTGAAGAAAGGTTTAGGGTGCTGCCACATCTCTGAGGAGCTGTAAAAAGGTATCTGTGAGAAAGTTGCTTCTTCCCCCTCACTGCCTATTACCCACCTCTCTAACTCTGCTGACTGAATCAGGTCATCAATTTATAAATGCCCCTTCACCTTTACATTTAATAAAGTTGATAAGTCTAATTAAACACTCCTTAAGTCCTTGCAAATGTCTCCTCTTGGTGCCTATCCATTCCTAAAAACGGCCTGATAGAGCAAACTGGAAAACCTTGTGTTTCTTTTACTTTACATGCTTCAAAGAACAGTGGAGCTGTTTATAGACATTGAGACTAAACATCAATAAGTAATCAGCAAACACCTCAGGAATTGCAGCTGTTTCACGGTTAAGCGTTCTTTACCTGAAATTAATGATGGCCCCTTCAGGCACATTTTAGGTGAGAGCTTGCTAATACAGACTTCTGCATGAGTTGCCCACAGGAGTCTCTCCAGCTCAAGGTGCAGCTGTAGCCTCTCCTGCCCCAGGCTGTCATCTCATAAACATATTCTGGCAAACATCTGGAGAGATGCACTGTGATACTAAACTTCTACTTAACTACAAGTACTACTTTCAAGTAGGTCACGTCCAAATGAGCTGAGCTACTGCTGCCAATGTGAGCTCAGCATTTTTAAAGATGAGATTTAGACTGTGAGTAAAAAAACCCTTGTTTTAAAAGGCAGACAAATAATTAGCAGTATATTGCACTAAAGACCACTTCCAAAATTTGCAATAAACACTTGAAATTTTTGGCTCAAAGTCAGGAATAATTGAAATAAAGGTTGCTTACGTCTTTTCATGGCTATCTTACACCCCGTTCCAACCCCCTTCTCCTGTACCAACAGGATAAAATTTAGTCCCAAAATACCAGCATTATTTCACAAGCTAAATAGTGAGGACTGTGCAAAATATACAGAAAATTGGCATTTCTGCTCCCTTTTTAGACCTATATTTATTCATTAATCAAAAATATCTGTGACTTGGAAGTTGGTGGAATAATGACATAAATAGCCAAGAAAGTGGGTCAGTGCTGCAGACAGAAAGTGCCACACACCACGGCTAAGCCTCCATTTGCTTTACAATTCAAGCAGTCTGAGATACAAACAAATAAATCTAGTTTTAAAAGAAGAAAACTATCCATGGAAAAAAGTACCCCTGGAGTGTTCAGAGAAGACTGATATATCACACAGACTGTATTTAACTGATGAGTCCTTCACACTGCAGGAAACCTTTCCTTGCTAGCTCTGTTTCATAGTAATGGTCTTTTCTTCCTTTACAACGTAAATAACTCTGGAAGAGTCACTTGAACATATTGAGATTTTGCTTCTTATTTCAGGGGTAATTCAAGACACTTGATGCAACACTTTTAGTCTCGCCATACATGCTGCTCCACTTCAGAATGGCAGCAGGAGCTGAGCTGAGCATACTGCAGAAATCATAGAATCACAGAACAGTTTGGGTTGGAAGGGACCTTAAAGCTCATCCAGTTCCAAAGCCCTGCCATGGGCAGGGACACCTTCCACTAGAACAGGTTGCTCCAAGCCCCATTCAACCTGGCCTTAAACACTCCCAGGGATGGGGCAGCCACAGCTTCTCTGGGCACCCTGTGCCAGCCCCTCAGCACCCTCACAGGGAAGAGCTTCTGCCTAAGAGCTCATCTCAGTCTCCCCTCTGTCAGTTTAAGGCCATTCCCCATTGTCCTATCCCTACATGCGCCTGTAAAAAGCTCCTCTTCAGATTTCTTATAGCCCCCCTTTAGGCACCGGAAGCTGCTGGAAGGTCTCCCCAGGATCTTCTCTTCTCCAGGCTGAGCAGAACCACCTCTCACAGCCTATTTGGCTGGTGAGAGCAAAAAGTGCAACACCATGTCCTGAACAAGCATCCACATCACAAGCCGAAAGTAAACCTAGAGACACCGAAGTCTTGGGGGGACCACGAAAGCTTCACACTACGAATAAAGCAATTGAACAAAGAATTTGCACACAGTTGCCCTCTTTGGGGAAGGCATCACTGTGGGTCTGGAGGTTTGTCCCTTTGTTTCAGCTGGGCTTTACATGGTGAACTGTGAAGATCAGCCATGGCATGTCTCATACAACAGTCCTACTGAGACATGAGAAATCTCACACTGGCTTCCTTAAAATGTTTATCAAGTCCATTATTTCCTGAAGTTTGTTATTTAAGCCATCCCTTATTAGCTGCAAAAAGCATATGGGACTCTGCTATAATGAAGCTATTCAGTATCTTTAGCTGTTTAATTTTGGATCAGCATATCATCTGGAGCAATCACCCCTCACATTTCACTTTAATTGGGCTATCTGGAACAGAAGGGTTGAGAAAGCTGAACATGTTCTATTTCCAAGCAGTATGTTCAATTGGCTTATGAAAGGTTAAAATCAGGAATAAGAAAATAGCTTTATTCCCCCAGGAGTAATGTCAGTTGATCAGTTTAAACACAGATGTTTTACACTCCACATCTAATAAAGAGTATACCAAGGCTCCAGAGATCTGCACGAACAGGGAAATTCCCTTCAAAGTAGATTCTCATTATAATGTCTTCTACTATGCAAATATCTGACAAAGAAACTATAAAAGCTAAAGCAGTGGGTGGTCTGCTTGGACAACAACACCGATGCATCTCTAGTTGATGATAATATGTGATTTGTTACTGATAAAGAACACTCTATATTCTCAAAATGCAAATGTTTACATAGGCAGACAATCAACTGATCAGTCCCATACAGACTGAAAGATTAATGGCTGCGTATTCTTAATCAGGCTTCTAAATGCCTTGGGGGAAATAAAGACTCATTGCAATGCCCAGCTCTCAAGCATCATTCAAAATAAGCAGGCCAAATGCCTTTTCTTCAAATCACAAAATTTGAAAGCTGTCTTTCCCCTTAAAGAGATGATTGCAATAGTCTAAATCACTATATAACACTGAGCAAATATGTGCACATGAATAAATGACGCTCATAAAGAATTTATAAGCTGAATTTCTTCAAAATCGTCCTTAGTTTAAGTGTGAGCAGTGCTGCAGGGCTCTGTGTTAACAATCTGAACTACCACAGTAACACAGTGCTTAAAGAAGGGTTCTGAGTAATTACAGTGCACTGGCAGTTTGTGATACATCCCACTCCCTGACTACCCTCTTTCTCTATTCTGTTCATCCTTTCTACTTCATTTTCAGATGATTGCCTTTATTAGTAAGGAAGGAAATTTCTGGATGTGAAATGTCTTAGAGATTCATATAGGAAATCACTAAACCTTGGATTCATTCTCAAGAGAACTGGTAATTATAATTCAGGTATCTCCTGACATGTTACAAAAGAATTCCTAAATAGAGTTGATATTTGATGACATTTGATAGTAACATCCTTGGAGAGTATGACAGGCTGCCTAACAAGTTCCCACAAAAAGCCCCCTATTCTCTTGCGCTGTGGGATTCTGTGTTTACAGGTAAGAGATATTATTTAATGGAGAGAGAGAGGAGAAAAGGAAAAGTTAATTGAAATTAGATGTTATGCCCTGACTTACCACAGCTAAAGATGGAAACAGACACATTAGTCTTCAAACAGCATTTCCGGTAAATAGCTAAAGCTGATACTGAACAGCTAATATCCCTTTCCTTAAATTATCTCTGCACTCTGTTTTTGTATCTTATCCACATTCCTCAAAGGTTTGATGGTAGGAGGGCTTAAAAGAGCAAATATAATCAGTGAGCTGTATCAGGTTCCAAACACACGATCATGTAGTTCAAGCAAGGTGACATACCAGGACACAGCACTGAGAGCAAGTGCAACAGCTTGGAAGAGGTACAGGTGTAATTTTTAATAACAGCATAACCAGCACTTTCTAATCTTGCCATGATCATTCCTGGATGCTGAATCTTTGACATAGTTACAAACTATATTGTCAAAGATGAACAGAGCTGTATTGACAGTCCTGAGCATTTCAAAACCACGACTAGTTTCATCACAACACGATGATGACCTTCGTTTGCCTTATGATTTGAGTGTGGCAGGGTTAATGGTTAATCTGTCACTTAATCATGAGTTATGTTCCCCTAAGACTGAGAGAAGCTCATAACACCCTGGGAAGTTAAAAGATGTACTACCACCAGGAGCACAAGCCTTCTGGAGAGACCCTGAGAACACCAAGAGAAATGCACTTTCAGCACAGGGCTGACAGTCTGCATTTCCTTTGTAACAAATACTGGCAACTCACCCAAGTTTCATGGGTGACAAGAAATTTTATGGGGATGGAGAGGACTGTACCAGGCTTCTTCCAACTACAAAGGTCATGAAATGAAGGACTAACACAGGTCGGTTCAGCTGAGGCAGCAGTTCACACAACTGCGTTTTACACTGCACCCCATACTGATTTGCAATAAACTGCCCATAATCCCATCATTTTCTCACTATTAATTTGAGAGTTTGAGAACTCACAAGGTGGGAAGCAGCATTGGCTCCCTCCACTCACTCATGAGGCACCCTCCCAGCTGCCTCAGTTCTCGGCAGGGTGGACGGGACACACCTGGACAGTGTCCTGTCCACACACTGCAGCAGCGAAATCCAGAAACGGCAGCAACCCAAAGGCATTGCTGGTCATCAGAGCTACTGAACCCACAACATCCAGAGCTAACCAGGCCAAAACACTATACTGAATGTACCAGATAGGTTAGAAACAGGAGTTTAAGTTTTGCTGAACTGGATTTAACACTACTTTCCAAGAAAATAACATTTAATTACGGGGTTTTATGCTCGGCATCTTTGTTCACCCCACAAATACTATCTCAGCTATATTAATGGATATCTCTAAGGCACCATGGCAAACAGAAGGCTTTCTGAAAATGTTCAGAAGGCTTTTTGAAAATTGACACTAAACTAAGAACAAAACATGGCTTGACAAGGTCAGAAGAGAATGCTGAGTACAGCAGTTTCCAAGAGAAACTTGGACATGGCAACAGCACTACATTGATGTACTAGCAAAGACATCCCTCCAAGAACCCTCTGATACCCTACTTAGTATTCAATAAAACCTATTAGTACAATCACTTCGACTTCTAATATGCTTTGTCTTGCGCATCACCCAGTCATTATTCTTTGTGAACATGTTGTCAGTATTTAATTCAACTAAGTTTGTATCCATGGCAATGGTTAGGAGTAGACTAAAGAAAAAGGAATGTAGTCATAGGCCAGTAGCTCAGTAACAAAAAAATACATCAGCTCATTAATGAAGTGAGAGGAGGTGAGCAGGAGCTAGGAGAATGCCAACAAAAGAGTGGGGACTTGTAATTACTGTTGTGAGGGAGGGCAGAGAAGTGTGGGAAGCTGCCAAGCTCTGACTGGACTGTAATTTGGCAAATCATGTATTTTTAGCATTACTAGTGTTTGGTGGTCACTTCCAGCATTCCAGTAAACACAAACAAACTTGGAGGGAGATGCTAATTCCTCACCACATTAGATCTGTCAGAATGAAGTGCTGACATACAAAAGGGTCCTGTGGTGCTTTATCTTCCAGGGGACAGCAACATGACCTTCACCTCTCAAGCAAATTCACTTACATGGATTTAAGAAGTTTCAGACCTCCCTTAAAGATACAGTTGTCAAGAAGGTAAAAGAGATCACACTAAAAACTATGCAGCTTTCTGTAATCAACTGTCAGTAGAATAAAATTGTGACCATCCTTGCTATGTAAATGACCATTGGCAGCTCAAGACAAAATTCCAGACTGTAAATCTACACAATCCTGATGTTGCTCTTTAGTGACGGCTACATATCCTCACCAGCAAACCATCAAGAAAAGGCTTAAACAAAATTCACCCATACTGGAAAAGGATTTGAGTGATTTTCCAAAATTAACACAGGTTATAGTGGTCAATGAAATACAAATCATACACAAAACACACACATAACATAAAAGCATCTTCTAGTTTCAGGTTTCATCACTAAAAAAAGCTCTCATTCAGGTTTTGAGATAAAAAGAGTACCTCAAGCTATTACTAGATCACTCAGCTCAAAACTGGGGTTTATAATCACATCTCTTTCTAGCAGTACCTTCTGTCTTCCAGGTTTTGATTCTGGGAGACTGAATTAAAAGAGATTAGTATCACCACAAGAGGTACTGTCATAATCTTATGCATTTTTCTCAGGTACAGATTGCAGTCTTTAACATATAAATTGCCAGCTACTTATCTGCATTTCCAGCTAGAATGGGTTAACTGTTGGGGTTTTTTCCACAAAGAAATAAATACTGTCTAGCAACAAAAAGTGTCAAATCTGCTCTGTCCATGAAAACAACTGAATTCAGTCAGTTTAGAAACCTGTAGCATTAAAACTCCTTCTGCATGACTGCTTTTTAAGCAATGTCTCTGAAATCAGCTAAGCAAAAACGCAGATCTTGTAAACTGAATCATCTTTGTCTACAGTGAGATGTTGCATTAGCTTAACTAAAACACTTCTGAAACCACTTCAGCTACCCACTTCACACAACTCTCTCAAGACTGCAAACATCATCTTGCATCTTTTCTAATGAAAGTGGCCAAAGCACGCCCTTATAGCAAATTATCAGAACAGGAAACCTCTGCTGCCTCAAATATTTGATGGACTGGAGAATTAGGAAACATTTATTTGCAGTGGCAGCTGAACATATGTGGGTTACCATTATACACATTACAAGGTTAGCTCCATAGTTTAGTCATTTTGCCACAATACACAAACTTAGGCTTGGCATGTAAACAGAGGGGCTCTTTCAGAACTGCAGGAACAATCTTGTGAGAAGATGAAAACCATCAGTTTGGACAAGCTATTTCTTCTTGTGGTGCATGGTAATGTAAGAAAAAAACATATATAGGCTAAAAGGTGGACTAAAGCTTTTTCAGTTTCGGAATTCATCCAATACCACATTCCTCCTCCTTATTTCCACAGTGTACTTTAAACCATTAAATATGGTCCTGTGGCCTCTGAAGCATGTAATTACTAAGATAAAAGATTAAACCCTCTATTTGTCTTTCTGTGTTGCCAGCTCTACAGGCTGCCGTGAGTGTGCACTGTGCTATATTCTCTTGGGATTTGTCAGAAAGATTTTAATTGTCCAAACCAGCCAGAGCAGGTACACCAAAATATGCAGCGACACCACTACAGGTAAAATTTTCAGTTATAACAAGAACACCCAAAGTAAAGGGGTAAATTCACCCTTTACTCCAATGACAGTAAGTAGACATGCTGCAGTTATGAAATCCCTCTGACATGAGGTAGCAAATTAAATTAAATGCCCACAATGGCTCCAGCATCCGTACGCAGCAACCACAGGGTGACTTCCTAAAGGAGAATTAAGAATATCAGTTATCAGTGGTCTCCTCTGCAACTTTACCTGGATGTGGGGCTGGTTCACAGTTGGGTGGACCTTCAAATGAAGAGCAGTGCAACACCAGATTCAATTAAAACCATATTTCTTGCCACTTATTAGTTCTCCAAAAGTAAATATAAGCAGAAGGCTGGAGATAGCCTCGAGATAAAATGTTATGATTTAACTAGTAAATTTATCATTTCCATAAATAAATAAATTTTTAAAAGGGAAAATAACGTCATAACAGCTCCTTGTTGTGTTCCCAGGCACCACGGAACACAACAGATGACTATTACAGCTATCACAGCCAACAAGATTACAGGAACACAAATGATCCTTCAATAGAGCTGTTCAGAAAATAATGGTTTATGCTCACAGTTTACAATTCATTCACATTTTGTAACATTGCCTAGAGCTAAAGACTTCTATTAACTATTTCTGTTGGGCTTTCCTTAAAGAGTAGCTGTGGTATAAGTCTGGAAGAGGAGAAATTAACAGCAGAAAGCATCTCCTAAAGAAGTACTATTAAGCATGTTTATTTTCACCTCTTTTTCCTGTTTGACTGATGTGGTGAGTTGACACTGGCTGGACACCATGTAGCCTCAAAGCCACTCTACCAATATCTCCTCAACTGGACAGGGGAAAGAAAATATAACAAGAGGATCATAGGTTGAGATAAGGCCATGGAGAGAGATCACTCACCAATTACAGGCAATACAGTAAGGCTGTGGTCCAATGGCTGATTTTTTATACAGGTACAGTTTTACCCTTTTTTTCCCCATATATATAAAAAAGAATTTGTGGGTTTATGTATATAATTTTATATATGTATCTATATCTTACAAAACATATATATATCTCAAGCATTTGGGTTAGTTTTTTTCCTAGCTGAACCTCACTTTGAGCATTCCTACCTTACTGAAAAGAGGCAATTTTAAACACAACAGCCAGCATCTCTCATAGCTATCTTAAACTTGAGTGTATTTTCCTTGGGTTTTGTTAAGTATTTTATATAAGTCGCTCCTCTGTCCCATGACAGAAGAGAAGCAAGTGTCCAGAAGTGCATGGCTTGCTGTGGAATGGCTTATGGTATAGACCTCAAGATTTTCCTTGCTGGAAAGAGGGCCATGTTCAAGACCATACTGAGCACTGAAGTCACACTTCATCCAGGCAGGCAGGTTAGACAGCTTCCAAGATGAAAGGTTTAACTGAACTCAGAGTCATCCATCAGCATGCCAAGTTTTTTGCAGACCATTCACATGAAGGGAGAAGGATGGCCCGAGAAACAAAGTTAAATCATCACACTCCAACACATGTCACAGCCTTCAGTCTATTTATGGAGGCATAGGTGATAAATTAATAAATTCAGATTACAAAAGCATTTTCCAAATATAGATGGAGACCAAGGTCTTTAACTATAACAATACAGAGTGTGGCTTGGAATGTAATATATGCATGAACTTCAGACTAGCACACATAGTTATAAGGAGCACCGACTTCTACAGCTACTTAAAGTACGCTTACTTTAAAGTCACTGGCTGCCCTGTCTCCTTCAACACTAAACAGCATCTGTAATATGTAACCATATGAATCTGAATGGTTCATTTTAAAGAACAAATAAGGAAAAGAACATAATTACTTGCATAAACTACAGTATTTATAGTGGAGCTGCAATAGCTCCATACTATTTACTGGTGTATTTGTACAAATATGCATACACATAACTCACGTGTGATTTTTTTACTGAAAGCTTTCCATTCACAATTAGGTATTGCGAATGAATAGTGTAGTGTCTTTGGGATACTGAGAAATACACTACAGATGGAACTGTATTCCTCGATGGCAGTGGGAATATTGCCAAAGTTTAAACAAATAGAAGTGGTGCTCCCTCATTCTTTCTTCCAGCAGCCGTGTCAACCCACAGAAAAAAGAAACAACCAAAACAAAACCAAATTTTATCACCAGAAACCTCAGTACTTTCCACTTGGGACACCTCCACAGCCATACTACAACATTAGCAGGAACATACTAGCACAGCTCACAAACTGCCTGCTTTTCTAAGGTGTTATTTCAGAGGCACTTGCAGCTGGTACTTCCATGGAGTCCTCTGCATGCAGCTCCATTAGAAAGGCAGTAAGAGTCTACAGAGGTTTATCAAATCTACTGCAACAAGGAAGGCTAGGATTAACCACTGATTGTTTGCCTTTTTTTCCCCCCTTTTTAAAAAGCCTTTTCATGTAGGCTTTTTAAACAGCAATTCAATTGAACAGAAATAATGCAATCCTTCTACATACTTTATTTCATAATTAACTAGCAAAAGGACACTGCACTAACAGGAGACATAACCCTGGTTCCCACCCTGGGCCTGGAGCCTGGACTAGTAATTCTTCTCCTCTAACTGTGGACGGCTGGAAATCCGTGTTTTGACTTCTTTTGAAGACCCAGGAAACAGTTCAGTTCTGCTGCTCCTGCTCCTCCATCACATCACAATGGCACATTTTTCACTACAATACAATTAGTCGTAAAGACCCAGGAAAAGCAAGTCTACTCGCAATGAAATACAGCTAATAAGAAGAGTAAGGTACACAACTGCACACAAAACATTGTACTGAACCTTTATTAACCACAGAACACAATGGGTTTTGAAATATTTTTTACCTGCTCAAAGATGGGGAATGTCTGTAGATTCATGGAAGTCCACTCCCCAAAATTATCAGCCCAACTTCATATATGACAGCAGTTCAGATATGCAATACAGTGCTGACAATTTATCTCACAGTTTGGTAATCCTGAGCTAAAATGCAGTATTGCCAATTTTGTGAGCTGTCTGCAGCTGTGTAATAAATACCTATAAAATAAACAATCAAGAAGATTAGATGAAGATCACAGAATATTTATGCTAGCTGGCAATAATGGAAATGGTTTAGGCCAACTGCTGTACTTTGTTATTCAGTTTTCAGACAAGTATTATCCAGCATGTACTGGAGCGAGTCAACAGCTGATGTTTAAACACATTCAATACAGGAAATTCTATGATTCTTTTAAAAAAAAACAAAAAAAAAATAAAACAACAACACCCAAACACAAAGCTGTTATTTCTTCCAAAACATGCTGGCCTTGAACTGCGCTGCATCACAGATTTACTTACAAGCTTAGCCGGTATTGAAAAATGCAGCAAACTAAATCTGCAAACTGTCATCGGAATAAAAGCCACTTCTGTTCTGTTAGACTTTGTGTGAAAAACAGCTTAGTGTCACTGCAGTACTGCGGATAGAGTTTGAAGAGATGTTTTTCATAGGTTTTCCATGTATTAAAGCAATCAAGTAGTACTCCACAAAATTCCCTTTGGACCTGCAGAATTGTAAAGAATCTGTATCTTTAAAAACCAAAATATTAACCAAACTTATCTATTTTAAAAAGAAGCCTTAATTTTTCATCTATTTCAGTTTACTTGGCAATAAGCAATTGGTTATAACCCTCTTTCTACAGAAGGAAAAGAAATCCTGAAATCAACCTTTCGCCTGAAGAAACTGCAAGCAATCTGTTTCAGCACTGAGAAGGGCAGTTAACACCTGCACTGCTGCCCTGGATCTTTGTTTTCTCCCTTCTCTTCTCCTTTCAACACCAACATACTTACAAACCAAACAAGCCACTCCTGCGATTACAGTGTTTTCAAACATGCTTTCAACATTTTTCCTTTGTGGTGCTTTGTTCTTCATCACCTGCTCAGTGGCTGATACAGTTTTATATACACCCAGTATGCAGGTCACGCACTGAACATGCCAGGTAAGCCTGGGTCAGAGCAGCAGACAGAAAAACCTGCTTCCAAAGATAAGCCCCAAAGAAAGCATTTGCTCTTCCCTGTAGCTCAGTTTATGCCCTGAAAAAAATGCATCAAAATGATTTTCTGAATTCTAATAGCTTGCACAAGTCTCTTACAATGGGTCTAGACCCTCCCCACTGCTCCACACACACTTGCTGATCAGTGTGTCTTAAGGACCCACATTTAACAAAGCACGCCTGTGTTTTTCTTAAAGGCAGGATCTTAGGAGTTGCGTTCATTCCAGGTATCAGAGGATGCGGTATGTTATACTTCAGTTATACTTCCTGACTGACACTGCCACCTAGTTAACACAAAGAGCTGGTTTGCTGCAGTTTAGATCTGTTATCAGCATATGCTTCCCAACTGATTCTTTTGGCCCTGAATTAAGGAAGGTGTGTGTCCAGGTCTCTCCAGGGGAAAAAAGGTTGTGTTTTCTTAGAAAAATCAGAAGCAAGATCAGGGATGGGGCAAGACTACTGAAAAAAAATGAAAGACTTTTAAATAGTCGTGGGTCATGTGGCAAAACTAGGTTTTTTTCCTGAAGAATTTTGCTCCAGAAACACAAAGATACTATGTCACAGTTTAACCTTCCCTGGCTGGACAAAGATACAACTGAAAACTATAAACTGCTCAAAAAGCCCAAGCTGTCACTTGCGAATAATCTCCATTTACAGAAATACATGTCAAAGGCTTTTACAAGCAGAATCTGTGCAGAACATTGCTAAAATATATCAACATTAAACGCATTTTAGAGATGTGGAAACAAAGATAAAGGCAATGTGAGTTAGGCACTGAAGTTGGACAGAGGCTGCAGCTAGAATCCAGGCACCAGGACACTCGGCGCAGCGGGGGCACCACTGGGTCCACCACAACCACCCAAACAGCCCGTGGAGAAGCTGCAATGCTCCCACTGATTCAGAGGGATATCTGATACATTATGGATGAGCTGCTATTGACTGCCATGTGAAGTTGTACAAACCTGAAAACGTAATGATTTGTGCTATGGTTTTGATGACACAATGAAACTAATTAAAACCTGATCATTAACAATCTTTGCAAATGCATGAAACAACTATTTCAGCAGAGACAATAACCTTTACTAAGGTCTACACAATCTAACATCCATGATTTCGCACTTCCTTTAAGTGGCTCTTTCTGAAGTTACTGCTGCCTGAAGACAAAGAAGAAAATGCTTCTTCACAAGCAAGAGTCTTAGTATAAAAAAATAATCTATTCAATAGATAAATGTTTGAAAGGGAGAAACATGGAGAATGAAATATAAGAAAATGTGTCTCAAAATAAAACCTCATTTGTGAGCCACATTAGTTACTGGAGGTTTACCCATTTCATTTCAAAGCTCTTCCAATACCAGTGTCCCCACAGAACTAAAATGTAGGGAGGGAGTTCAAATTCCCACCTTTTTAATTTGCCTAAGCAGTGCTGAATGTCCCATTTTTAAAAGAATAAAGGAGAAAGGCAGCATTGCCACTCCTACATTCCAAACTCTATTCTTTCTCAAATATCTTTGGCTATTAGGAAGCAAATATAGCTAGGAAGCAAATATAGCTACTGATCCAATTTGTTTCAACTTGTAGGTGCTAATACCCAAGCAAACATACGTTGAACAGGCTGGTTAAGAATATTTAATGAGAGTTTAGTTACTGATTTGTAAATGGAAAGTGCAAATGTGGCAGTTGCCACAGATCCTTGTAGTTCCTTGCTGGCACTGAGCCCAGCTAGGCTTAAAAATATGCAACATATTGGTGGGAGAAAGGGAGAAAAAAATTTAATATTATGTGTAAAACTTGCTGTGAAAATACAGTTCTGTGTATGGATCTTAATGTAAATTATATGAGCAAGACAAAACAATTCTGAATGCATTTATGTGTGCTTTGTGCTGATGGGATTAATGCAAATATTATAGTCATACCATAAATTCACAATGAAGTGAATGCCTAGAGGCAATTCAGTTTCCTGTCCTAGAACAGAACACAGTTCTGTTCTACATTTGCCAGCAAATGAAATGAGGAATAATCTCTTCATTTGCACCTACCTCTTTGTGACATTTCTGCCTTGGAAACTGGAATTCCCTTTATTGAAGAAACAGCCACAGAAAGGATGCATCATGTTCCTGGAAAACAGAAGGAATGGAAAAGAGAGCTAACAGGCCACTTTTAAATCCTAATGCTAACAGAAATTTAGCCTATTGCATTAACAAATTATGATAAACTCTAGTACTCCCCTCCTCCCCCAATTATCATATCCATTTCTGTAAACTCTTGCTTCATTTTCCTTCCTAGTCCTTATCTAGGAAGTAAAAGAAGTCCTGAGAACTGGGCAGCTAAAAAGCTGCTACTGAAAGAGATTACTTGTCAGTACACCCCCAGTTCTCAGCAGCAGGCAGGAAAGAACAGCCCTTACAAAAGACATTTGGGTTTTAAGAGTTTTCTGGGTGACCTGCCCAGTGTGGCACTGTTCCAGTGAAGATTTTTTCCCCAGGCGCAACCTGAACCTCCAAAGACCTGATTTGTGGCTGCTGGCCCCTGTATCACTACTGAGAACATGTCACAAAGCTGTCCCTAGGTCATGCTTTAACCTCCTTTTTACCAAGAGGCAATCTAATATGAGCTTCTCTTCATGGGGAAAGCACAGCTACCCCAGTGCCTGATATCAACTCCTACCCTGTTCCCCAGATGGGCAGAGCTTGTCTTTGCCATGTATTTACAAGACTACCTCAGAATAATAAAAAACATAACAGGCATCAGAAAATGAAACACAGACACTTAAACAAGCAAGTGCTTCAAAACATTGCACACATAACTAGTATTTTCTAATAGCATGATCACACACAGCATGTACTTCCCATCTTATAATGGACAGAGAAGTCATAGCTTCCCTACAAACCTCTGTCACTTTAGACCGTCACTTTTATAACACTGGTAGCAATAAGAAGGATACTATTTCACACTCACATGAAAACCAAATCAGACATAAATGACCCCTGTTTTGGCAACCCAGTGTTATAACCAGGTGCGAATGTGTCAGTGTTCTTGGGATACCAGTTTATGGTCTGGATTTTCACTGACCTCAGTAAACTCCAGCCGGCACTCAGCATTTCTGCAGGGCACATCCAGGTGCTGAACCACAGCCCCCTGTGCAGCATTTGGGTTGCACCTTGTCCTGTACTAGTCAGGAATTCTGTGGAATCAGAAAGGCTAAAATCAGGCTCTCCAGAACAGCCTTTAATGGCCTTAATTACCTGATTAGTTTGGAACAGCCCCTTTCAGTCACCACATGTGCCCCCATGAACCAAATGCAGCACTGGCTGGTGGAAAAATCCATCAGCGTGGTCTGACAGTGCGTGTCAGACAGGAACTGCAAGTGGAAGGGATCACTTCAGAGTGGTTATCATCACATCTTAGTGATTGTTGGTGAAACTGGGGTTCCAGAGGCTTACATTTTGGTCCCATTCGGTTGGATTTTCACAATTACACAAAACACACAACTCTGCCGTTAGTGGAGTTCCTCTTTTATAGATCTCATATCCTCACTTTAGAATATAAACATACTTTAGCACCTCAAAACCTCATGAAGGCATTTTAAAGAAGGGAGAAAACAACATATTCTTATTTCTTATCAATCCCAGAAATCCCAACTACTTTAGACGAAATTTTTCCTGGTATCCTACTCTCAAATTCTAATAAACCCAATGAAAATCACCCCGGGCACACACAGAATATCAGCATTCACCTTAACCCCGAGTTGCTTAAATTTCAGAAAGCCATAAACATTTAAAGATTTTTCAATTTTTTTAAAGAAACATTTCAAAAACCTCACGAGGACACACTGCTGTATGCACCATGCATGTCATTCAAGACATAACCTTAAGGAACTAATAAAATACCATGTAGAAGATTAAAAAAGCTCACTGAAATACCAAAACATTAAAGAGTGAAAAGATAAAAACTTGTATTTTCAAAACCAAATTTTAAAGTAAGCATATTATTTCAAGTACATGTTCCATGGGTGACCTGAGACAGACTCCTGTTAAAATCACCTTACGGAGACCCATGTCCCATGAGGGCCACATGGAGAGCACAGCTGCCCCAAGGCTGTCTCTGTGGTTACACCATCCCTGTACCCCATGCCTTGCAAAGATACAGAGCATGTCCTGGGCCAGAGGCTCAAATCCTCAGCTCTGCATGATGCAGCAGCTCAGTGGGCAGTATGCACCGCAGGGTCTCTTATGGGAAAAGCCTTCAGGTTAAATAATGAATCCTTCACTCTCTCAGCTATGACTGGGAAGAGCTATAAAGCAATTCAGATTTCTATGTGTTTATGGGATTTTAGAAAAATATTTATATATCCCAATTAAGTTTCTATAGTCCCTTCTAGTTTCTTCCATTGGATTTCTTCTTATTCATGAACAGTTACATACCCATTATTAAAGCTGATTACACACCAAACAAAGCATCTGAATAGTTATAAAGCCTTTACAACAAGCCATGATCTAATACAGGATCTCCATGCCTCATTAAGAATCTGAGGAATTACTCTGAAGAAATGTGACTGGTTTATAGAAAATTATTTGTGTAAAAAGCATTTTTATTGAGTTTTTAAATTACACTGGTGTGTAAACTGCCAATCAAAATTGCCTATAAAGAACGCGTGAATTAAATGCTGGTGAGCAGGCACAAATTACAAAGACAAGGGCTGAGAGATCAAATGAGGCACAACTGCACAACAGCATCTGAGACAAAAAAAGATACTTTTGATACAGGCAATAACATCTATTACAACTATCAGCTCAAGTCTACTTCCCCCCCTAGCATCAATGAGTTCATTCAAAATTTAAAGTACTTCAGAGGATGCTTTTATAGGGATGATTTTGCCCAAGCAAAGTAAGAAATTAAGCTCAATGTCTTTTGTCACTAGTTCCTATGGCGTCAAGGGAGACCAGCCTGGCTTGACTTCTTCAGGCAGGCAGTCAGCACTGGGTATATGAGGACTCACATCATTAATTTCAAAATTAATCTGCACTGGACTTAAGAAAAAATCAAAATCCTCCTCCCTTATAATTATGGGGAAACTAGTTCTTGGGACTAGGCAGAGCAACTAGTGTTACAGCTCTACATTTTACCAAAAAGAAATAACCTCTGACAAGAACGAGGTTTGTATTTGTTGGCTTCTTGTGTCTAGAAAACAGAGCTAACTCAAAAGCCAGCCAGCCAAGTACTACGGTCATACATGGTGCCTTAGGCACACTCTTACTTAAATTCACTCTGCGAGGTCCTTCACCCTTTCAGCAGGTCAGCCCACATAACACAAACTAAGTCACTCCACTACATCAGATCTCATTCTACCAACCCACATGTTTGCTGATGCAGCTCATTTCCCTGGTAGCAGTGACCCTTGTCACACAGGACACTTCGTGTCTCTTCCCCTTCCTTTCAGTGCCACCTGTGACACCAAGACTCCTTCAGCTGACCTATTCCTGGCAATGTTTGAAGCAGCAAAATTACCTAACCCTTTCATCAGAGCAGTGATCCACAAGAACAGTGTGAAGGCAAGATAATCAGGAGACACACAAAAATTCAGCTGCTGCAGTAGTAGCTGTCAGTTAAGTTGTTATAAGTAGAGGCTGATAAGCAGATAAGCAAGTAACATTGCTTCAGGGACTATGGACACTGAAAGTTTTCTGTATGCTGCAAAGCTGCTCTTCTGATTTCAGGTACCAAAGACAACTCTCCCTAAGCCTGGGGCTCCCAGAGGTTCAGTTGAGGGCTGTCACTTCCCACAGAAGCAACATTGCCATTATCACAGTGACTTGCACCCTGTAGCTATCTTGGCCACCACAGCTGTTACAGAACTACCCCACCTTCAGAAGTAGATGCTGCAATGAGCTTGGCCACCAGTTTCACTTCACTTTTTTATTAGGAAGGAAAAACCCCACAAGTTATGAGCCATCATATCTGGAGAAACAGGAGACACAGGGAGAGAAGAACACAGAAACCCACAAATCCTTCTGTTCTGCACTGTAACTTGTTACCTGTCCTGCACAACAGAGAGAAGAACCTGTCCAGTAATGTTAGCAGGAAGATTTATGCAGGTCATTGACAATTATTTAGCAAGATAAAAAATCATCTATTTAGTTTGTCTGTCTGCAGCTGTCAGCTTTCTTCATTACCTTTTCCAACTAGGATGGCCTCTGCCTCACTTAATACACACAATCCTTTTAATAGCAACCAATACTGACATACCACATTTAACATTTCTACTGCCAATTAAAAAAAATATATATGAAGTTTAACCATGAAAGCGCAAAGTCCTACATCTGGGTCGGGGCAATCCCAGGCAGAGCTACAGGTTGAATGGAGATGAGATTCAGAGCAGCCCTGGGAGAAGGACTTGGGGGTGTTGGTCGATGAGAAAATGAACATGAGCTGGCTTCAGTGTGCGCTCACAGCCCAGAAAG
>WYDI02023692.1:0-21195 GCA_009867235.2 Psittacus erithacus | reverse complement strand
CTGCCCATGGCAGGGGGGTTGGAACTGGATGATCTTAAGGTCCTTTCCAACCCTGACTATTCTATGATTCTATGATTATTTTGGAACCTTTCCCCATAAGTAGGTATTGAAGAGATTTTCATTGGTGTGGTAGGCACCAAAAAGTATATGCAAAGAATTACTTTGCAAGCTACTGCCTGTACTTGCCACTGACAATAATGTGGCAGTAAGTAGAGAACTTTTGCCGTAGCAGGTACTGGGTGTATTAGTTTGGTAGTAAAGAGAATGTGTGTGTTTATCACTATTATTGAGTGATGACAAGACAAAAGGGGTTCTGAAAGCTTAATCAGCCTCTGCTCTGAGCTGCTCTGCTGCGATATTACACCAGCACAGCAATGTTACTTGACAAAGCCAGTGGCTCTGATTTTCAATAAACACCTGATGGGCTTAACAGTGTTAATAAATTGCATAATCTACTTTGACGCTGTGTGGTTTGTAAAGGTTTAGGGTACAGTCTACTCATGCCTGGAGTAGACTTGGGCTGGAAACTCTGTAAAAAGGAAAATGGTCTCGCAGAGCATAACCTGATACAGAAACAGGTTGCTAGCAAAGCTCCAAATACAGCAATACTATAAATTTGGAAAAGTCATTATTTCAGTACTGTCTCTGAATAATACCCCCAGTTTTAAATAACAGATCTTTGCAATCAGAAGACCTCTCCCAACTTTTCTTCCTTTTGATTTCCCTGTTAAAACCTATATATGAATCAAGTATCCTGAAGATGTCTTCCTCTGGGTACTTTTGGTGTAAGGAGAAGAGAGTCACACTTGTGCCATGTACAGGAAAAAAAATTATGGGAAGGAAGGAAAGGGGCCAGATCAATCCCATTTTTCCACATATTCCTTTTATAGCCCTTGGTTGATTTATACAAGAGAACAGAAAAAGCCTAGAGGCAAGACAGCTCATCTCTGTGACTGAAAACGCATCCCCAACTCAACTGGAGCTTGCGGAACTTGGCTACGGGTTGCCCTTGGATTATTCTGCATGAGATTTTTTTCATAAGCTTTCAATTTGAAGGCTGTTACTCATCCCTTTAGCTCATGTCACGATGAAGTCCCTTGCAGAGAACAGGACCCAGAAGTAGGCTGCTTGACATCCTATATTGTGCAATTTAATTTGGTAAATTGCCTTTTCTGCACTGGTGCTGTAAGGTGCTCAGCTGGAGTCCATAAACTAAGTCTTGCCTCCCTGTGGAAATAGCCTGACACAACCCCAATGACGCGCTGCAAATACAGTTCTGCTGCGAGCTCACGTTGGGAAAGTTAATACCATTTCTGTCCCACATGCAGATTTCTTCTCCTGGAAAAAAATAATATGGGTAGGACACAAAAGAAGCCTGAGGTACAAGGATCTATGAGGAGGACTGACACAAAGCTTTCAAAGGTAGTGAGAGAATGAGCTACTTTGAATGCCTCCTGGGAACTAGTCTGTGAAGGGACAGGGAGAGGTAGGTCATTTACCCTTTCCTACACGAGCAGCTCAGAAATGTACCACAAAACATTGCATCCTTAAATATCTCAACCTAGAATTGAGAGTTGGTATGATTTGCAAAATGAGGCACAGGAGGGGACAGAAAGTGCCCAGGAGCCACGGAAATTAACAAGGAAACCTCTTTGAGATGGCATGTACCAGCAAATACTGACCACAAGAGACTCTTTCTTGACAGAAAGCTGTAGCTCTCTATTTTATCTCTTTCTTACAAGTGTAATTTAATTTCAATGCTTGAGAAAGTCATGGAACCAAAGCCACTGCAGCCTGGTAGACACCAGCATGCATCTTTCTGTCCATCACCTCATCATGTTTCCTTCCAAGACACCGCACATACATCTTTTTGTGCCTGTCTATCTCTCGCCCACAGCTTCAATTTCCAGCAACTCCGGCTCTCCCTTGGTCCCCTGTCCCTTTGTGATTTTCCTTCACATTCTACCCCAAAACAGTCCCTGATGGAGCCCTTGGCCCACAGCTCTTCTCCCACTCTTTGCTCCTCAGCCTTCCTCTCTTCCTGGCTGAGAGAAGCTGCACTGGGATGGGAAGACATTTTGCTGCAGTGGTATTTGCCCTATGGGTTTGGATCCACTTCACCCACAAATAAACTCACCTCCCCAAAAACAGGAGGCTGCTGTCTTTACCCAACAGCACCTCAGCCTCATCAAGAGTTTGTTCTGCCTGACAGACTTTAATCACCATTTATCCATTTTACCGAGGGAAAATTTTTATCCTTTCTGCTAAAATTCATTTTTATGACACCTACCATAAGAGATTTAAAGAAAAAAAAAAAAAGAGGCATTAAAATGGTTTATAGAGAGTATTTTTATAATCCACTAAGCTGTTTTCCGTTCCCACTGATATGACATCTTCAGCTATAATTTATAAATGCCATCAGTTAACAAGCACAGAATCTTATCCTACAATTTCTCCCCTCATATGCTTTTCCCATTTAAACTTTCCATTAAATCTTTGCTGTGCTGTTAAATCTGGAGAGATTTGGCCATAGCTGAAGGGAAAGGAAACAAAAAGAAGTTTAAGTAGCTAATTAGTGTCACTGGATTTGGGGCATCCTATCATGAGAGAATACAGAGGATGCATGTCCTCAATAAATATTTCAGGCATTTAAATAAAGCCAATGCCTCCCCCAGCAACCTCTAATATCCTCAAAAATTAGAAGATTTTATAGGCAGCAAGTGGCTGCTTTCCCATATAGGGATGACGAGGACACAGTACCAGGCATATTGACTTTTCAGTGCATTCCACTGTTCCCACAGTTATTTTTGTTATTGATTGCAACTCAGAAGGGAGTCACTCTAAGAAATACACCTGCGTGTTGCAGGGTCTGACCTGGGTACACGCTGGGAGAAAGCGTTTATTTACAGCCCTCCCAGAATTCACTTCACACATTGATAAAACCCCAGAAATGCCAGACAGTAATTATAATTCCTGCAGTACTTAAGAGATTTTCTGCTTTTCTCTGCCAAGCTCAGATTGGAAAACTCCAGGCCTCACCAAAATCACTGCTGCTAAATCACAGCAGGGAAGAGAGAAAGAAAACACACATTTTTCCTTATTTGCAATATATCCAACATATCTACCTTTAGTCTGCTGGGAAACTTGTGTTGGACTGCGTCTAACCTTTTGGTTATGGAAGGTCCTGACTTGGGAAAAAGCAAACCCAAAGGAACTGATTTTTGCTTCCTATAATGTAGGCCCTGTTTAGGTTAAGGATGGCTCATGGTCTGCTTGGACTCCCTAAAGGTCTGGTGGGTTTCCAGTCACAATCAGTTAAACACTGGTATATATAAATAATGGGAGGGAAGTGACCCCAAACTGCCTGCCTTACGTAGACGAGCACCTTGCAAGGTGCATGGAGAGGGCAAGCCACTTGCCCACTAGCTTTTTATGTAATGAAGACCTAATCCTAGTGGGGTGATAGGCTTGGTTTAGACAAGCAGAGGATCCACAGCCTTTCACCTTCTTTTTTCTAAGAAAGTTTGTCTAGAAAAGAAAGGTTTTGCTTAATTTAGAGTTACCCATAATCTTTCTTCAGTCCTTGAAAACCAAAAAGGAAATTTGAGGGCACATTGGCTGAGATGAATGGGAAAGCTTCACCCACTGTGAGGCCACCTGGTGCTACACAAAAGTGAAATCAAGAGAAGCCGTCCTCCTTTGTGCAAGGGTTAGTATTTTAAATACAGCTCTGTGAATTTCTTCCCATTGGGAGATTAAACGCTTCCCTGTAGGTAGCAGAGGAGAAGGAGAGCTGGTTCAGTCCCTCCTCTTCCAAAGTGGCTTAGTCATGTCAGCATTCATCCCCAGCACTGCGCTTGTCCCATCTCTGGCAAGCCTGCATGGTGCAAAGGGTGCAGCCCAGCTGGCTGGGCATACGGGCCGAAACCCAACACCACATTTGGGGAGGAAGATGAAGATCAAGAAGAACAGGTGAATCATGTTCTTGTCCCTTGGGGAGTAGAGATGAGTGAGCCTACACTGCCTACATGAAGGACATCTTCCTGGTGTCATAACAGCAATGGGAGAACAGATGGGTGAACAACATGGACTGTGGCCACTCAGCATGGCCCTCTGGCACTTCCGCTTTGCCAGGCTGCTCCATGGCACTCTGCCTGCGGAAAATGTTCCTGGGGATCCTGCGTCCAGAGGTAGTCTCTACTCACCCACTCAAAGCACCTGTATGGCCTTCACACATATGCTGCCTGGTGCATCCGCAAGAGGATTAATTCCCCCATCACTTCCCAGACATCATACCCTGCCACTCGTGTGCCAACAGACATGGGAGAGCTCTGGCTATGTAACACATGGCTGTTCCCATTTGTGAGGGGTCTATGGACCCTCCCAGAGGGGGGACAGATTCATCCAGAAAAGCATAAGCCTAAGCAAGAAAATGTGGCCAATGTGACTCACACCAGAAAAGCAAAGATGTGTTCTCTTCTATGGGCAAGTGCTCACTCATGTCTTTCTATTTATTTATCAACAGTCACAGAAAGCACATCCCCCCTTCCAAGCACCCAGCCCTTTCCAGCTAAATGGATGCTGCTGAACCAGAGAGGACTCCAAATATTGCCAGGGTGACTTTGATGGTGCTCCATCAATGCCAGCCCTTCCCATTCTCCCCAGTCCAATCTCTCTGAAGAAAAGAAAAGACAAAAAATAGCCACCAGGATGGGAGACCATCCCCAAAACCACCAAGATGTAACTTCCCCCTGAAGCCACCCTTCACACGTAGTCTTGCACACCAGAGGAAGAAAAGCTACTGACACAGCCAAGGTCTCAAAGGCACAGGTAGGTCATTTGAGGCTTGAAATCTAAGACTCCGTTAAATTTGGGACACGTCTGAAAAGCGATTAGTCTTTCATTCAGTGCAGAAAAGCCTCCATGGTCCAGCACATCAGGTGCTGCTCTTTCAGGACCTCAGACTCTGTCCTTTTTCATGCTGGTGCCTTCACTAATACACAGCCCCACCATTAGAGTGGTGGGACGCAAGACCAGAGGAGAGTGATAGGACACAGGACAAGAGGAGGCATTTCACTGCATGCTTTAGCTGCTGTCTGTGGATGGGACCAAACTGCAACAAATGTTGATTTAAAGAACATTAGAGGCTGCCTCTAATGCACTTGCCACAAGCTTTCAGCTCCCATTTATCACTGTTCCTGATTCTGCAACTTGCCTAAAACTCACTTTTTTTTTTCTCCTCAATGTGCTCTTGCAAGACCTCATTTTTTTTACCAGTGATGTCTCAGCGTATCCCCTTGAACACTTTTTTTCCCCCTCTCAGTTCTTGAGAAAAGAAATGCCACAAAGAAGCCATTTGATCTCCTTGGCCACCTGATCTTGGCAGGAGATTCCTCTGACAAAACAGAAAGCAAGGTGTGAGACCAATGCGTGATCCTAAGGCAAGATCTCTCTTTGGGACAGATGAGGATCTGGGGAAGAGGATCAGTTCCCACACAGGTATCCCACAGCTCTGTGCAAAACCAAGCCAGAGAGGAGGAGCTGAGTGCCACAAAACAAGCTCTGCACCCTCCACTGCAGCACAGCCAGGCTGGGAGCACCCAACACTGTCCTTTCCTCTCATCCACCCGAACTGTAGCAGACAAATACCCAGAGATGGGGCAACCCATGTGTAAGCAGGAAGAAAGTGGACTATAGGAGCCATCCTGGTTTATCTGCCCCTTAAGCCTGTTCTGCAGCAGACAGCAGTGTCACAACAGAGAGGAGCAGAAACGCACACCTTCCATAGAAAAAAAACCCCAACCTTCAGCTATAATCCTGCTTTTGGCTTGTTCTGTCATTAAAAAAATGGTCTGGATAAAATACAAACAAAAATCCGTTAATCCTATTTGTGTTATGCTGGAAACAGACTCACAGGGACACCTTAGTACCACTTAGAATACACTACATCACATTTAGGTAGTGTTGGTAGTGGAGGAACCAGTAAACACTGAAATGCCTTTAAAGATCTGATTTTGGGTACTTACAAGCCTAAGCTGACAACCAGGGCCCCAGATACTTGGTAAACAAATACAGTGGTGAAACGCTGCTGTGGGAGCTTACTAAACGCATGACATGAGGGAGATGCAACTGGTGAACAGCAGAAACCATGACAGCCATGACATGGTAATGACATCTTAAGTGTGGGGCTTGCAATGGTTATAGGCACAAACAGGAGCAGAACAGCCAAGAGGAAAATCCTGCTGCAGGAAAGGGAAGAACAAGCAAAAATCAGGGTGGAGCACAGTGTTGCTGGGCAAAATCTGCAGGAAAGGTAAAGACAGCAGCAGTGGGATCAGACTACAAAATCCCCCTGAATGCCTTTGAATCGAGTGAACCTTCTTTAGAAAGGGCTTGATCCACAATCCAGGAAATCGATAGTGCAGAACCAAGTACGGCTAGCTGTGGTTTAACTTCACACTGAAAAGATATCTAAAAAACAAACCCAAACTGAGACAAATGCTGGCTTTGCTTGGACTAATTCATAAGTGCAAATTAAAGGGAGAAAGGATAAATCACATCAGCCAACTAAACATGAAAACTGAAAAAAGTATCTGCAGAGGGACATGGTGCCCCATCACCTGAGGGCATCCCACATGCTCCAGCACATCTTTCCAACTCTTCTCCTGACTCTGACAGCAAATTCCTTTGAAACATGTTGGGAACTGGGGGTTTTAAGCAGCCAGAAGATACCATCAGCCAAAAACACCTGTGTGAGCTCACAGGTGCTGCAAGGAGTATAATTAATAGGGGCTTTCATCACCTCACTGCTCTGTGTAGCAAAGGAGAGTTGGATTTGGAGTGCCCCCATCAGACCACTCAACATCCGCAAAGGAGACCTCAGGGGACACTCACCTGGTGCACTGAGCAAAACAGCAGAGAAGCTTTAGCAGATCTGCTTTGACTGCATGTGTCTATGTGCAGTGATGTGTTTGGGGCTGCAGCATGACCCCATGTTCCCTTTCCCACTGTGTAACCCCACACTTTGGGAGAGCAAACGGGCTGACACGGCAAGGAAGAGGCGCTGTACTGTGCTGAAACAGCACGAAATCCAGGCCAGGCAGCAGCGGGTGCTGATTGTGGGAAGGATATTGTGGGACAGACTTAACCTGCCTGGAGTTGCACACATGGGTTTCAACAAGGGGTTAAAATAACCCCTTAATGCTCCTCTCATCAACATTTTGGGCACAGAGAAAGAAGCAATGTACCCTCATGGTTCTTGAGGAATTTCTGAGGAGGGACGCTCTCAAACTTCCCAGAGAAAAGAGCGCATCTGCTGCACATCCCTCTGCCTGCCTTCCCTGGGCAGTGGTACCCACAGTCAGCTCCAGCTGAAGCTGGGAAACAGAAATCTGAGTGAGGAAGTAGATTTCTTCCCAAAGATGGACTCATTACAGGGTTTCAGGTGCCAATTTCTAAAGCAAATTCTTTCAATCTCACACAGCTTCTTTAAGAAATGATAGATTGCACTGGCTCAGAGGAAACTGTCTGCTCTCTGATAATAAATGAGCTGTTAGCCGAGGTAGCAGACTCTGAGATCCATTTGTGATCCAAAGGGCTTACAGCTGCTTCCCATTTTTGCAATGCCAAAACCACAGAATATGCAGACAGCGAGGGATGGGAAGGCAGCCTCCTGCGCCTGTCTGCTTGCTGCTCTCCAGTGGCTAAAGGGAGACTGTCAAGTGCAATTTCCTTTTGATGGAGCCCTTTATTTAATGTAAATTTTCTGTTGTTGAAAGTGAATAATTTGCTGCGTTTGGCTGCAGGCAAGGATAACCAGGTAAAACACCGCAAATCTCACCCCAGCATGCTACACTTCTGTAGCTCTGGACATGAACCATGCATATACGCCTGCAGACCTACAGCAACTCACCTCATTCCTCTGGCTGCAGGCTCCACACAGACAGTGCTAAGACAAACACACAGTCCCCAATGGCAGCAGTACCAGAGAATGCTGCTCTATCCCAGTCATCTTGATCCCAATTCCCTCCACCCCCGGACCCCAGGACACTGCTCCAGATTCCACTGCGCAGCCCTGCCAGCCAAAGGGAATGATTTTCTCTTTCCCCTTTGTGATTTTAAAGTTCTGCTCGAGTTGCTAGCCCGGATTCACGCTTTTACTTTCCTTCCTGAGATAGGCTTGGAACAGGAAACCTGAATATACATCGCTATCACAACTCCCCTGAGATTGCTGTCAAATGGCAATCAGACCTCAGGACCAGAACTGGGTGGGAGTTGGAGCATCCCCAGGATTTTCAGGTGTGTTTCAGGCCATGGTTTTGAGTCTGATTTGGCTCAGCTGTTAAAAGATGAAACTTTAGAATTTACTTCTTGTTTTTTTCAGGCCAGTTTGTTGGTTTGGGTTTTTTTTCCTTCTCAAAAAAAGCCCACAAGATTTGTTCCAGCACAGTGCAGGGCTTAACTGTGCTCTTCCCATTACAGCTAGTGGGGAGTGCTCAGTCAAATCCCCGGGTGCTATTTTGAAAATGCTACAGTTAGCATTCGAAGGCATTCCTCCCCTGATGATCCCAACTCTATGGTCCCCTGGAGCCTATTCTTAGGAAAAAAGCAGTATCAGCCAGGAGTGTATCAACAGAAAGAGGGGAAAAAGAGATTTGCTTAAAGAAAAGACAGAAAAAGCAAGCCCAGGCATCACTGCTAGAGCCCTGCAAGCACTATTGCTATCAGCGAGCCCATGAAAAGTGAGAAACAGAACAGGCCAAGAGGATGAGAGCATGCCTCGGAACAACAGCAGACCTTCACGCGTGAGGGACCACCGCAGGACTGTACCAAAATACAGAAGGTGAACCCAAGAAGAGTAACTTCTATGCCATGAGCATATGTTTTCTTCACTTCTTAGCAATACATCAGGATAGCAGAATTGTGAACTGCCTGTTTGCAATGCAATGCCTGCTTTGTCAAAGCTTCACGGGCTGAAGCAGGAAAGTATTTGGTACCACAGAGGTATCGCCTTCAGCAGAGTATTAAGAAATTTAGCAGAAGAACATGGTACAGCTGCAGACACTGTGGGGTAGGATTCATCTCACCTACTGCTCAAGGTCTCACAGTAAGCTCTTTAAGCTAAGTTTGTCACCTTGACTTGTCGAATAGACAGGGAGATAAGCAGGCGCCTCCAGAGGGCAATACCTCCTGTACTAAGACGGGTGTCTAATGGTTCAAAAGGATTGCTCACTGGAGAGCTCACTGCTGATTACAGAGCTAACCTTGATGAGTAGCTTAGATTAAGGCATCTAATCCTTAGTCAGAAAAGTCAGAGGGGAAAAGTTCCCTTCTTCATGCTTTAAGGACTTAGGACCTGACGCTTAAGGATGCTGCTACGGCATGTAAGCAGTGACATGGCATGAGCACCCTGGGTCAAGCTTGGGCTTGACTCTTCCTCTGTCCCTCCACAGATACCTGGCAAAACAACACTGACCTAAGCATGCAATTCTGTTGCTTTACCTGGCGCTTCACAGAGGAAGGAAAAGTTCAATTAGAGGACAGTGCATCCAGCATTTGTACTGCAGGCACATGTAAGGACTGCACTTGAGAACAAGCTTTGATGGTCTAAAGCTTCCCAAACAAAGAAGAGAAATTTGGGAATGGTCTTTAACTGACAGCTGCCATCTGAGATGCTGTATGTTGGTTTTACACTCTAGTGTGACTGTTGAGCCTCACTAAAACAGTGATGATGCTTGAAAGATTTTCCTCTTTGGTAGAGCAGGTCTATACCCCAAAATACTGCTAGTTACTCCAGAACAAGAGGTGATACGGGCTTTTTGGGAAGGGCTCATCTCTGAAGATGTGCGGTTGCTCTGGAAGCAGGGGTGGAAATTCAGGAGCTATCTCACCTCTTTCCCGAGGGCTGCATGGTGTACTCACCCTTAATGACTAGCACATAAACACAGGCTTGTCTAGGAACAGGAAAAGCTGGTTTTAATCTGTGGGTGACTGTGAGCGGGTGACCTCATGGGGCTCTGCGGGTTCAGGAGAGGTGCCTGCTCCCTCCACGGTCTCTGCTGAGTCTGGCACACAAGGCTGCTAAGGTGGTAGATGTTATGATATAGATGACTCAATGTTAGAAGTCTGCCTGATTTTATCCACACATTTCTCATGGGTTCCCAAAGAAGTGATGACTCTAAACACCTGTCAGCTTAGGCCAGCTCAGGTCCCAGCCTCCAGTGAGGCTCTTCTCTCCCCAAAGCCTCCCCCCTGTTGCTGTCCCCACAGTGAACTGTGGCTCCCCAGTTACCATCCCCACATCTTGAAGCGTACACAGTGGGTTTTTGTTAATATAGTCATAATGAGCAGAGCAGAGAAGACCCCAGATCCAGGACAGGCTGTAAGGCTGAATTAGCTCTGATTAAATCTCTGACATGCACTCGGCTCTGCCTTTACCCAGGACTAGGGACAGCTGCTGTGCCTGACTGTGTTTCTGGGACAGTGAACTGGAAACAGCACTGCTGCATAGGCTGTGCCTCAACTAGCTTCCTCAGCCTTGCCTGCAACAGCAAGGTCCCCTCAGCCCCTTCTATTACTTCCTTTGGTAGCTCATTAAAGACATTAATCACCTTCTGTACAAAGACATTTCTTCTGAACTCGGCAGGCAGGCCTCTTTCTCAGCCGTGGCTTCAGTGGTTGCTTCAGCCTTTGGTAGACGCAGTGCTGGCAGCCCAGACCTGCCCCCATTTCCCTGGTGATTTGGGCTCACGCTAGACACCCATCAGTCACCTCCAAGGTGACCCTCCTCTGCCACATGTGCTTCAACAACAGTCTCCTTTCCAGCTAACCTTCACGCCACTGTGGTCTATATCCCAGCATTTGTTGTCTCCCTTTTCCCATCTCAGGACCAACACACAGTCACCCACTCACGCACAGCATGCAATAAGCCATGTATAAAAGGTATGTGCACGTCATGCAATAAGGATGCAAGACATCTTGCTGCACAGGCTGTCTGAGGGGAAAGGACAGCAGCATGGTGGGACTATTACAGCAGCAAGAGGGCTCAGACTGTTAAACATGCTGGCAGTTTGCAATAACCACACCATGCAGAGGATTCTCTGCCCTAAGCACCAAGGTTTGGCTCTACAGCAGTTGCATTAAGGAAGAAGGGGGCAAGGAGCAAGCTGAGCTGCAGTGCTGGCCAGATGGATGACACCAGCAGGCTCCAGCTTATACTTGGGCAGGAAGAGGCAGAGTCCTTAGAAAGCAAAATCTCCTCTGGCTTAGGCAAGGGCTCAAAAGAGAGACAAGAGAAAATTATAGCTATATCACATCCGCAGCACCTCCAGCACCAGTGCCTGTCCGCTTTCTATCCTGGGTCTTCAATTATTGCTCCTGACCCAGCATTTCTCCATCTTCTGTCCCTGTGTGCTCTCTGCTGGACTTGCCTGGGCTCTCTCCACAAGTTCCAATGCCTGCTGGTAATTTTTTATGCTGTTCACCTATCAGAATAACACCACCATCCTCCTTCTCATGCATCACACTGTATGGCGTGTAGGTGCTGTGTGGAAGGAAAGCTAACAAGGCTTGGGGCACTCAGAGGATATTGGCAGGCCAGCAGGGGAAAAAACACAGCTGAATCAGTGTAGCTACTGATGTCTTTTGCTCATTGAAGCTCACCTCTAGCAGTGATCAAAGCACAGCATTTGGGAGGGTGGGGAGGTGGGAAATAGCCCTCCCCTTCCATGTGAGATCCTTCCATACTGCAAACAGATTACCTACAGCTGCTTCTGTATCTCCCCTTGTGACCCTACAGCCTGCAACCTTTCATCTCCCTCCCACTTCATCTCTATTAGCACAGTTACAGGACCTCGCTTATTAAATCAAAGCCCAGACTCATATAGCATAGAGATGCAGACACGTATGCTGTATTCACATGAGAATCCTGCCATCAACTGTATGTTGCATCTCAATCTTAAACATCAGTTGCTTTCTTCTGCACTCCTCCATTGTCAAAAATAAATACAATCCAAGAATGAAAAGACCCTCTTGAAGAAGCCAAGATATGGCAATCTGTAGCTGTTACTCTCTTCTCCATTGCCGATTACTACTAGTTCCTCAAGGGATCAATCACTCCTGTGGTGCATAAGCACTTCTCCTGAACTGCAACCCTGGATGAGGATTGGCAAGGGTGTGGTTTAGAGACAATAGTGAAAATAATCAATATATGTTAATAACAAAACCCAACATTGCTGGAGGGGTTGTTTTGTTCTGGCCTGGTGTTTAGTGTTTTTAAGAATGCCTCAGAGGGAACAACTAGGTCTGGCTGTCAAAGGGCAGTGTGAGAAAATCAACCAGAGACTCATTACTGTGCAAGCTAATAAGCGATCAGTTCAGCAGGTGAGCAAGGAACAGTTTCTGCTGGAGAGCACACTGTTGTTATTCCAATCATTCGGTATTATTTTGAACTGGGCTGGTTTTTTTTGCTGGGACAATGGCAGATTTCTAATGGTTCAGTTCAGCCCTTCTTCTGTATCTTACCCAATACCTGCCTTCCTCAGGTATTCCCAGAGGGCACCCCACGCTCTACTAGATAGCACTTTTCACTGGGAAAAACATTATCCTGTTTCTATTCTGCACAACTAAATGCAGAGGAGTAAGAACCCATCTCGTTTTAAAGGAATGCTACTGAAATAAATGCATCTTTGTCTTCAGACTTGTGTTAATACCGCACCCCAGAGAATTTGGATATGCAGAATATTAAAGTCTCCCTGACTTATTACCTCTTTAAGGAGCATGTTGATTTTGTGTTTGCTCTGAGCTCCACGTGTTACTGAAGCTAACCAGGACTGTTTCCATTTCTATTGGCAGAGAGATATTGCCTTTGGGGCACTAACCCTATTAAGGGAAATGTAAACATATATATCTAAAATTCCCACTACAGTTTTGGTAAGGCACAGTGAGCTTCCCCACACTGCCTTTCTTGCAGCCACAAGAAGATTTCTACTTTCACCTTGCTAATATGCCAAAAAATAAAGCCCATGTATTTCTGGCTTAGTAGGATCTCTATCACATGAAAAAGCTTTATTTCTGGAGAAGGAAGGATAAGCTGTGAGTGAAAACTGTGACTGTCATACAATGGACAGGCCTGGCGTCTGCTGCTCACTGTTTCTCAAATCCCTTCCCTGCCTGCTGCAGAGCCCAAATATTACTTCTTCACTCTCTTTTTTGCTTGTCATCAATGAGTATTTGGGATCCTTTCCAGACGAGCAGATAGATCTGCAGATATGAAACTCCTAATTCCTCCTCTGATTTTTCCTAATTGCGTCATATCAGTTTTTCTCTGCAGGCACCTCTTCCACAGCCCAGGATAAAAAATTGAATGCATTAAAATAGCCATGCAAAGGATAAGCACCCGCATGCCTTTTGGAGAGAAATGGGCACAGAAGATCCAGGGAAACCCATTCCTGATTTGCACTGCCAGCCTCTCGGCAGGGCTGTGCATGTCAAATGAAAGTGGAGCCCCATCAGTGTCCCTGCCGATGATATTGGCCCATGTTCATCCAAGGCTCTCCGTGCCCAGAACTATGAAGGCAAACAGACAACCCGCCCTGTCCTGGCAGCTGTATCTGAGGAAATGGCTCAGCACTCATGTTTTAAATGCTTTTCCTTCTTGGGGAAACCATATGGGACAAGCTCCCACCTTCTCCAGCGGCAGCTGTGAGTGCCAAGGACTCCAAGTCCTGCAGAGACCTTGGACTCAGGAGGTTGGTGTCACCCCCAGGACCTGCTCCCTCCTGATTGGCAGGATTTGACCCTTCAGCACCCTCCTTAGGGCTGGACCTGACTCTGTGGGGTGCTGGCATCTCACTAAATAAACATGCACTTACTAGAAAGCTACAGCCCATCCCTGCCAGAAATTGAGCATCCTTAACCTCAATTTGATCTAACGTGAATTGATGCTTCGTGATTCATCTGCCTGCAACACATCTTTTCCTATTACAAAAATCTAAGGAGATGTATTTCCTTGTAATACCTATGTTATATTAACCAGGCTGCATCTGATCATTAAATCCATGTGTCTGCTGGCTTAACTGACATTAAATAGTCATAGCTAGCATCCTGAGCTCTGCAGGGATAAAAAATCCCAAAGCACTTACACAAGATTTCTGACACTGCTAAAATAAAAACAAGCCTACCAACACCACAACAATTACACACTATTACAGGGCTTATTTAGACTGTGGAAGTTTAATTATAAAAATTGCATTTTAATTGATTGCTGCTGGAATAATTGCTGCAACACCTTTCTAAGAAATGGCGACCATCATATGTTTGTCAACAAAGAAGCTTCCTTTAAATTCAATGTGCAATAATGGTTTAATTAAGCCAAATTTAGAGCCTCATTTGAGAATGTTCAAATGTTTGCCTATTCCTTCCTGTCTCTGAGAGGTAATTTACGAGATAAAAAGCAATCTCAAGAAATACTCTATCTATATACATAAGTATCCAAGAAAAAGAAATACTTAATTTCGTAGCTGATCTGGATCTAAGCTTGCTGCTATTGATAAGAACATAAGCACAGAATGAGTGATTGCTACAAATCCCTCTCTAATTGGTGCTATGAGGACTTCATAAAATATGAACAGATTCCAAACTGTGTGTTCATTTTCTAATATGCAGAACAGATTCAACTGTTGATATTCTAGCAGCACCCACAGCCTGTACTCATTCTCAGGACCCCACAGTAACTGTGCATACATGGGAGGAGAGAGATAAATAATTCATGGGTTTTCAGCCTCTTTGCAAGTTTTCTTGCAGCTGCAAAATCCTGCTGCTGTCCTGCTCAGGTCTCTTTGGTTCAGGTAAGCAGCTCCTGAAGGTCCCTTCTCAGTAGTCCGGCGCCTAAGCACACAAAAGCTGATGGCTGCATCATCAAAGCCACAGGACACAGTTCTGAACAGAGGGTTATTTTTGGTTACTGGTCATCCCTGCAAAGTGGCCTGAGTTTTGCAGGAACAGATTTACCAAGCTGGTGATTCACCTCTTGCTCAAGAAGGCATGCCCCCCGGGTCACTGACAGAAAAGGCTGACGCTGAGCCATTGTCTTTCCCGAGCAATGAGAACAACCACCACCATCTGCCTGACACTGCTGGGGCTCACCTGGGGACTCCAGCAGAGGCCAAAAGCAGGAGTTCCTGCACCACAAATTAAATAAAGCTATGGAGCTGTGGCTGAAACAACTCGTAGTCCCCAAAGAGCTGGGCTATCCACAGGATGGGGATGTGCATTACAAGTGCATGAATGGAGGCTGGGATAAAGAATAAGAGACAAACTATTCTCAGCGATGGTTTCCTCAACTAAGCAACGTCCCATCCCTTTGCTGCCAACAGGGCACGATGCTTGTGCCCAATGTGAACTTACCAGGGACAGGAATTTGCAGCTCTCTCCCCTAAGCTTCAGACCTCCTGTGACCTTGCATCAGGTACAGAGGCATGCCTCAGCTCTGACCTGCAGCATCAACTCCGACACGTCAGGTCTGCCCTGCTCTGCACACAGTAAGTCCCAGCAAAATCCAGCAAGGCAGAGTTTGACAGTGACTATTTAGAGACTGTAAAGCTCTTTTCCAATCATGGCTGAAGACAGAACCTGTGAACACTTCTTTAAAGCTGATCAGAAGGGTTTTGCTCTGCTACGTCACTAGGCAAACCTTTCAGCTACACCACACTGTCATTTTACCCTTTACAGTTACCTGGCACTGCTATACACTTCTGCTGAAGGACTTTGAATTCACCTTCCCCCTGAACAATCGCCTTGGCCTTCAAAGAAATGGCACAAAAATATTAGGTCTCCCTACCTTTAGTTAGGAACCCTCAAAGCAGCGGGTGTGTGTATTTTCATCTGGGTCAGCCACAGCACGCACCCAGCTGTGAACACACAGCCTGTTTATTACCGTCTATTCTCTGGGATGGAATAAATTCAGGAAGATATTTCAGGTGTGGAAATGGGCTCATGTTTCAGCAACGCAACAACATTAGCATCGACCACACACATGAAATATGAGGTAACCACACATTGCAGCTGCCATCTATTTTTTTCTTTCTTTATGATTATGGTTTCCTTAAAATCATTATTTACTGACATGTTATGCACAGAGGCCACAGGACCCGCAGATCTACTCTGCCCCACATAGAGGTATTCACAGTCACTGTATAACAGTAGAAGATACGCAACTGGAAGCAACAGAAATGTAGAAGTTACTGCTGGGCTGCCACAGCAACAGCCCAGAAACTACAGCAGCCTCCTGATAGTTTATAGATTTATCACTTTCATGGGTATTATTGTTACCAATTGACGATCGTCACTGGTACATCATTAACTGCTCCCTATCTCTGTCACCAGTGCACAAATAGGGGCACCTCATGCTGCAAATTCACCCACTGTCACACCAGAGCTTGCTCATCCTAACTGGCAAGCAGATATGTGTCAGGCAGAGGTAGACAGTGTCACAGTTGATGCTGAGAAATGTTTTGCATATGATCTCCTTAGACAGGGTACTGTCATTTTGCTGCAGTTCATCCTGCCACTTCATCATCGCCTCACAAGCTGCCCAACAAGGTTTTTCACTTCTGCCATCACCACTGATTTTTAATATACTTCCTGGATTTCTAATGATGCTGCTTCACACGCTGCCATAAGGATGACATTTAGCACATGAGGATGGATGCTAGCTATGGGGCTGGGATGCGTTATTCTTCCTTACGTGTCCTTTTAGAGACCCTAACCATCACAGAAACAGGTAATGCCAGTGACAAGGAAATGCTGTGTTCTCCATCTCCATGGGAACAAAACCTGGTACTTTTAACTGGTAGCATGGCCAGTCTTTTCTCAGAAGATATGGACCACTGCATGGGCAGGGTTTTTATTCTCTGTAGATAGATCTTTCTGCTGATATCTAGTCTTAGCAACTGGAATTTGCTGGAAGATGAGAAAGGAGATAATTCCTGACAAAAGTTTCATTCCAGCCAGTAGTACTAAAACCAGCTGTCCTAATGGCCTGGGTTTTTTTGGGTTGGGTTTTTATCCCCTCTAAGGTACAAGGAACATCACCTCCTTTAGTGCTTACAAAACAGATGCTGCCTTCCATAGTCTGGCAGGACTTAGGAAGTTTTTAATTATAAGAAAAGAAAAATGAGGACAAGCGAAGTTGGGCTGTGCAAAGTGCTCTGCTGGTCTGATCTAGGACAATGTGCCCTACATAGAGCTCAAATATAACATCCTTTGGGAGGCTGTCTCGCTTCCGTTCAGCTTTTGTGGGACCACCGCCGCCCCCATGGTACTAATGACAGATTTCTGAAGCAAAACTAGTATCACGGTCTTGCTATCAACGTTAGTGCTGTAAACAAAGCCATTAGTGGCAGGCGTGGAGAGGGAGAGAAAACTATGCACAGATGGAGGATTTATTCCAGTGATATTCTTGCACTTTCTGCTTTCTTCCTGCTATCAGCACTGAAATAGTTCATCCCCAGCCACAGTCAGCAACTCCACCCCAGGAGGGTGACGCTTTCCCTTGATAGATACAAGGTCTGCGTTTTTAGTTCTATTTGTCTAGTTTTCCTGCCAAGGAAGTGCCATTGGATTGAGCTGAAATAGTTGCTCTACCTTGATGGAAACCTTGTAGCTGGCAAATAAGAAGGATATTAAGGAAAATGGAAAATCTTTAGATGTGCCATTAGACACTCCAATGAAAGAGTGCCCAAACTTATTTCTCTCTTCTGTGTCATCCTGGCCAGGAAATTCCTGCAATCTTGTATTTGCAAACCCTCCAACAGAAAAGAAATCACAACTTCCTTTTTTTTTTTTCCCTTCAGAGAGCCTTATTAATTCTCCTCCTGTACATTCCTGCTTCTGTTTGCAGGAAAGCATTTTTCCCTTCTGCGTATTTCTTAGTGGAGAGAACAGTTTGTGTCCACCTCTACCCCACACTCCACATGACTAAACTGCAGAGAGGATGTTTTGATGAATCAAGAGGATACGACAGACGTGAGCCAACAACAAATCCAACAGGCTTTACAACGAGAAGAGTTCCTTCAGTCTCTCCTGGATGCCCTCGTACACACACCCAGGCTCAGAGAGTGAAACCAGTGTCTGACACCAGGTCAAACCGAGAAATTCTCTGTGCATCGCATCCTGGCGGTGCGAGCCTCTTGTGCATAGCACCAAACCATTCACTCCAAGGGAAGCAAATGCTGCACCAGGCTCTAATGCAACCACAGGGCTGTGTTACAGGTTCTGTTTTCCTCTGGTTCCCTCCTGGTCTTATTTATTGCTGCCAGTCTTGGCAAGTTTTAGTTTTCCTGGCTATATCATATAACACAAACAGCGCAACTAATGTGCTGTGCTTTAGCAGGGCGCAAATGCACCCTGGAATCGACTTTGTGGTGCAAATTCAGCCTCTAATACTTGTTTTTAGAGCAAATGATTCTGCTGATTTGTGAAACTAAAACTTTCTTACCTCTCTCTCATTATTAGGCATGCCCCACATTGTGGATCCGGACTCCACTTGCACCAAGCTGCTGTTTTCTGCTAGGTCTTTCTTAAGTTACAAGGACAGATGGCTAAACTGGGGCTGAGGAAGAAGTTCATGCAAAACAGAGACTTCTGCACACTCTGTGGGTGGAAAGGCATGTCTTTGTTGTACATCACAGCTATAGGAAATATGGAAATGAAACCTCAACATAATGAGCTGGGCAGAGGTTAGAAAAACAAGAGGAAATTAATTGTTGGGGGTTTATATCACTTTGGAAGCAATGAAAGAGAAAATGCAAGAGCTGCTGAATAATGACAGCGTTACCTCACCCCTGCGTCTTAGCACACAACAAAGTGATTCAGGAATCCTTTGCCCTTGTGTTTGGGGTTTTATGGCATGGACTCTAAAGGAGAGTTGTGCACCTTGAGCAAGATGTTCATATTTCAGACACAAAAATAAAGTCAGGAATAAAGAAGCCAAGCTAAGAGGAAGCACAGCAAATGCCAGTACTTACAGGTATATGTCATTTCAAAGCTGTCACTGATGTTCACAATGTCGATCTGGGGAAGGAGTTTAGGGGGTTCCGTGAGCTGAGACAAGGCAAACCTAAAAGCCGCATGTTCCTGGGACTGCTGATTAGGAAATAACCCCCCTGGGAAGAAAAACAGAGCAACAAGAAGAGAGGTCTTAAGCACACCCATATCAGCAAACTCTTCAGTCCAAAATACCCCTGTGAGCAGAGGCTACAGCTCACCAGCACAGGGATTGCCTTTATACTTGAAACCCTCCAGCATACAAGACCCAGGGGTTTGTTCCTGCTGTGGACAGGTTGGGAGCAGAAAAGCTTTCCAGCAACATTATGCAATGCCTGATCACATTTAGGATCCCTGGGCCCAGCAGCCTGTGGGGTCAGGATGAACTGCAGGGTCTGGCTCAACCTCTTCACTCCCCTAACCTTAAAGGAGTAGAAGTGGAAGTGCTGTCAATGTTACCTTTCTAAAGCAGGAATGAGTCTTTCTTCCTCCTCCCCTCACTTGTAATTAGGCTCAGTTTAAATCCTGCTGACTAAAAGCAGGGGTTTGCTCCAGAAGGGTGCAGGGGTTTGCCTACACTATGGGACTCTGAGGAATGGGGCAGACTGGCAGAGCCTGGCCCAACAGGCACAACACTGTGTGGATGGGGAAAGGCTGACAGCACAGCATGGGATCTATAGCCATACAACTGCTGCTACTGCAAGCGTGCTGCATGGAAAAACCCTGCATATAACAGGAGACAGTGGTCAAACTCAAAGAGGACAGGAAATCAAAAGCTTGACTCTCAAAGGGATCGATCTAAGCAGAAGTGCAGGCAAGCCCAGAATCCCAGGACACATTACAGGATAGGAACTGGGACCAGGCAGGAGACAGGCTCAGACCCGTTGTCCCCCCACGGACGTGGAACAAATTGCTGCGATAACCTGGCCCTAGGAAAAGTTTCCCACTGCTCCCCCAGCAAGAAACTCGGTTTGCGGCAGATCCCCCAGAAAGATGCTATTAAATTCAGGCTGTCTTGTAATCTATATGCATTTAAAGGGAGCACTATTATTGGCATTTTACAAGTAGGGAAATAAAGCACTTAGCAACAAGGTAGAATTAAAATAAAGCAGCAGAAAGCGTCAAAGCCTACCCTCCAGGGCTTGGGGAAGAAAACGTGCAAGGACCTGCTACCAATGGCACTTTGCACATCTTTAGTTCAGAGGGCATCTCCTTGTGTGGAAAGGGCTATTTGTGCATGAATATACTCTCGCCTCCCCCATTCCTCCCCCTTCCCAGCCTAATCATGGGTGTCAGAGGAGTAAGATGCACGCAGCCGAGTTAAGCTATTAAAAACCACATTTGTTGAAAGGGAAAAAAATCCGGGATGTTGCACAAATTTGGGGTAAAGGGGAAGCAGGAAGGGAGGGAGGAAAGGATGCAGCATCAACAGCAATAAAAGCACCGATTGTGCAGCTCGACTCGGGCAGGAGTTGCCTGAACTTGGTGGATTAGCAATTGATTGGCATTGTGAAAAGAAGGGAGGCGGGAAAGAAAACCGGCATGCGAGGGGAGAGAATATGGGGCTAGGTTGCAAACCATCATCAATAAAGATCAATGGGAGAGTAATAATAAACCTGAGAAGGGAGGGAGAAGAGCACTGAGAAGTTACAGCAAGGGAAAAAGAAATCAAACAGGCACCGCTGGTGCGCAGGGGAAGCAAGTAGCATGAAATAAAGAGACTTCAATGCAAAAATCTTCCTCCAATAGCTCTGCCCTTATTCTTTAGCAACAACAACAGAGAGCGCCTGTTTGTTACCTCTCGTCCCAGTTACCTACAGATGAGAGCCTCCTCACCAAAATGTAAAATGCAACCGCTGATTTTGCAAATGCAGCAACGCACAATGGCAGCACAGGCATTTCTCAGAGCAAGAAACAGCTAATTTTCTCCGGCTTCCTCCATTTCAGAGGCACTTTTCTCCGTCGGTGTTGGTGTGTATGCAGGCATTTGTTCCTAATCTTCCCATCCCCCAAAGCCAAATTAATGCATCTCTGCTCTTGCAAAGCTGGTACCAACGCACAAATCCAGCCCTGGTTGTTCACCCCCTCGCGCTCTCACACACACATACACACAGAGAGACACAATTTGCCTTTACAAGCAAAGGAACTGGT
>WYDI02023691.1:87558-110403 GCA_009867235.2 Psittacus erithacus | reverse complement strand
CCCCCTCCTCCCCCCCACGAAAAAAAAAGTGCTGGTGCAAAATAGCAAAACTTTACCGAGACCTCGCTGGCTTTTGGGTCTCCTCCTCCCCATGTGAGCCAAAAATGCAGGACAGGAACTGTTGACAATTAAGTGATGAAACTCTCCAAAAAAATGGAGGCAGAGACAGACTCTGGAAGAAGATTGGTGTGTAGCTGGCGTCTGCCGATTTCCTATTCGTGCCTTTTCATTGATTTTGCTTAATTGTTTGCAAAGGGAGCAGTGCATGTAGAGCGGAGGCAGCAGAGCGACGTAGTTTGCAAGAGAGCAGCTTAGGCACTGGGGCAGGGGGTGGAATTTAACCGAAGGGAAGGAGAGGGTGGGACGATAATAGATGTAATTTATTATTTCTTTCTTTCCTGCGGGTTTGTGCCGATCCACCGCTTGTGTCCGCGGGGCGGGTTTGCAGGGAGAGGGGTAGAACCGCTGGAGGTGGCCGCTGAATCGGGGGTCCCTCTCCGACCCCCTAAACTGGGGACCCACCGACCTACCTTTGCACTCAGCCCAGCACCTACCAGCCCCTACCCGGGGCACCGGGACTCCCCCCCCCCCCATTTAACCCGTTCCTGCCCCTCGCCACGGAGGTGAACGGAGGGTGCGGAGTGGGGCGGGGGCTGCGCATCCATCGCGGCGTTCCATAGATTTTTAAATCGCGGCTTCCGGTGTGACTATGGAAACACGGGGATTATGTAAATCCCGAAACGGGGATGCCGTGCCTGGGATTAAATGATTCACCCCCCACCCCCCCATTCCCTTCCCTGGGAAATCGCCTTGTATTCACGTGCAGAAATAACAATATTAATAAAAACAACCCGGCCGCTGACGAGCATTGGCCGCCGCTCACGGGGGGTTTAACGGGACCGCCTCGGTGCCGTGGCCGTGACTTTCGGGGGAGAGCCGCCGGCCTCCCGCTCGCCCTGAGCCGGCAGCTCCGGCCCCGCGGCCCCCGCGCTGGTTCCCGCAGCCAAACACCTGTTATCCGGGTCTAGTTCCGTGCCGCGGGATGGAAAAGGTTGTGCACGCAGCTGTAATTGCATGTTTGGGTTCAGGGTTTGTTCAATCTGTGCCTTGCCACCTTAATTATTTCCTCCCGGAGCTGTTTATCAAATCGGCTGCACGATGCATGCGCTTTCCTCTCATTTATTTTCCTCCCGCACAATGTGTTTGTGTTTTGTTCTGTTTTCTAGCGCTCTATTGGCAGAAGGCGGTACGATGAGAACGAGGATCTCTCGGACGTGGAGGAAATTGTCAGCATCAGGAGTTTCAATTTGGAAGAGAAATTAAAGAGCAAACTCTATCACGGGGATTTCGTGCATGCCATGGACGGGAAAGGTAACTGCCGGGCCAGGGCCGGGGCTACCCCCGCCCCGCTCTGCTTCTGGATCCTCCACGTGTAGTTCCGCGCCTGGGTTCGTATTTCGCGCCCGCGCCCCCTGCCCGGGGATCCGGTGACGACGCCGGGGGGCGGCTGCTGCTGCACCGGGGCCTTGCAGCCCGCCCTGCCATGGGGCTACCCCGTGTGTCCCCGTTACCCCCGCTCCTGCTCCCGCAGAGCGGTTGTTGCCCCGGCCCGGTGCTAGGGAGGCGACGTGGATCTGCCGCTGCCGTGACCGCGCGCACTGCCGGGATGCTCAGGAATCCCGCTCCCCCTCCGCTCTGGCTGCATCCTTTTGCAAAAGGATGTTCGCCTGGGTCAGAGACTTTTAAAGTCAATCACTTTGTGTTCCTGTCATATGTTAAAGGGTAACGTGATTTGGTTTGCTTAGGTGACTTAAATTACAGAGCGGTAGCAAAGGCAGTGTGGTTGCCTGGCAGGAAGGGAAACGGGAGAGCTTTGCCTCAGAATCAAACGGGACTGAGAGGTTTGCAGGTCACCTTTATTTACTGCAGCATTGCTGACAAGGCTTCTGATTCCCAGATGGTCTTCACCAAAACTCGGCCTTCCCGAGGGCTTTCTTAGGAAAGAGGAGTCGTGGCTGTAATCCTCCTGCAGTGGCTCTAACGGGGGAGCCACTAATCTAGTTTAGAAAACTTCCTTTTCTCCCTTAGGCTTCGTTTTGCATGAGCATTTTAAGCTCCTTTTAGAAAAGTTAATGTGGTGGAGAAATTAAATACCTATCTCACTGAGGAAGGTATTTGTTTAGGAGATAAGCTCAACCCTGACCCCGCTTCCTCCAAACAAAACACAAACACCTATTTTTTGAGCTGGAAAATGTTAATTAATTTTCCAGAAAATGATGGATTTCTACCCTCACCTTCCAAATACTCCGTGGTTGCCGTTGCTGCACTAACTGTAGAACAACCCATAGCTTCCCTCTCTCAGCAGCTCTCAAATCTTTGGGTTGCCTTCTCCTTCCTAGGGAACTTGAAAATAAAGGAGTGTCTTTTGTTAGTTTGTTGTGGTCTGGGTCTGCTTTGTTCAGCCCCACAAGGGATTTAGGCACTTTGTTGGGGCATTAGGAAGAGAGGCTCTGCCTTCCTACTTGCTCTGCCTTGAGTTTTACTATTGGTTTATTTTTATATCCAATCTGGGCGCAACAGTGACAGTGGTTAGTAAGAATGAAACAGTTTATGTGCACACATGGAACTGGTTGAGCCATAGATTCATTTATTTTCATTTCCCATATTCTTGTTTTATTTTTCATGATAACTCAGATGTATTTTGTTGCTGGGAATGTGGTTGGAGGTTTTTTCCTCGAGGTGTTGCCAGGCAGTGGTGTGATTTTTGGCTTCAATGCAGTTTGTCAGAGTTACTTGTTCTCTGCAGCTGCCTCTGCTTTTCCACCCAGCTTCTTCTTAATGTTTGTTGACTTTCTGACTTGGATGAGTGTCCTTAAGAAAATATCTGTGGTTTATTTATTTGCTTACCTAAAGGCAGTAGTTTAATGCCTCTGGGAAAGGAAGAGTTCTCTAGTACAGAAGTATTTATTTGGTAACCTTAGTTAATTGGAGGATTCATTACACTTATTTTGAGACTAGTAGCAATAAAGTTGCCATCATTTTAATGAATTCGTAAATGGATAATTACAGTGCTCTGATTCGCTAACTCTAAGTAGGAATATTATATCCCTACTTGTCGTAATTACTAACTGAATACAGCAAAGAAAAAGTTGTAAAAATAGAGGGAAATACATCTGCAGGAGTGGAAGCTGAGCTTCTGTGTCCCCTGTTTCTGGCAGTATGGGTTCTATAGTAGAGAAAACCACTGCCACAAGCTCAGGTCTGAGGTTCTCATCTCTCCCAGGAAGTTTGCATGTTGCTGGCTGAATCGTGGGGAAGTTAAACTACTCGTGTGTATCTAAATATACTACATAAAGTGTGTGGTGTGTTTCACACAGTGTAGTGTATTCTGAAGTGCTGGAGAGTCAAGCAGTGTTTTCCATTTTAAGGTAGCGTATGGATGCTATAGAAAAGTCATTTTTTCCTGCAGGAATGGGGAAATAGCAGATCCATAGAAACATACACGGCCCCGGCAGGAATTCCTCTTCTCTCTGTGGCACAAGGCTCCAAAGGGAGTGTAAGGTTTTGTAGGCACAGCTCACCCAAATCGCTGCCTTGTAACTTCCTCTCTAATCCCCAAATCGCTGCCATTGTATCAGATGGTTGCATAAAGAAATCCCCAGGCAAGGCCAGTTCTGCCTAATCCTTAGAGTGAAGCAACAAGGTGATACTGGGCAGTGTTAACATAACACATTTATGTTTAGTTTTCTGTTTGATTGTGTGACTCCCACCCAATATTGTTCATTTTTCACTGTCTTCCCAAGTGTCAGAAGCTGTATCAGATTCCTTTCAGCTCCTGCAGTTTTTGAGTAATTAAAAAGTACTTTGTGGAAAGTTAGAGTAACCCTCACATAAAAAGAGAATCCTGTCTTCACACAATCAGGGCATTCTGCTTTACACAGCTAATGCTCCCATGGCTTGTTCCTAACCAGAAACATACAGCTTAAAATACATGAACTTCAGTATTCAGTTTAAACTACGCATTTGCCCCCAAAGTACCAGGCTGATGTGCAGTCATTTCATTATCTTTTAACTGTTAATTTGGTATTTCATTGAGTGTTTCACCCCAGACCTTAATTGACAGACTCTGAGTGGATTCTGCTTTCTGTGCATCAGTGCACAGGAAAAATGGTGAGCAGCTGGGAGAGCATTGTCTGTCATCTGGTTTCCGCTTTGGCCCTAAAATATGCATTCTCTTTCTATTTTCCTTTAACTGGTAGTGGAGTTCTGTGGTGAGAAAAGGGAAATGGGGAGTGTTTTGAGGAAATGGAACGTGAGGTGCTAATGCTGTTGTAATTGATGTTGGATTTTTTTATCCGTTATTCAAACAGATTTTACTTTTGAGTACGTGCAAAGAGAAGCTCTCAGAGTGCCCCTCATCTTCAGAAATAAGGATGGACTGGGAATTAAGTAAGTTACAACCAAGTCTTGATGATTAATAAATGCTTTTATAAAATAACCATTATGCTTTCTACTTGTATGTGGTATTTCTTTTGATGATCTCAAAATGCATTGCAATTAGTGAGACTGTCAGCACCCTGGAGAAGAGGAATGATTATTTTCTGCTTATAAACAAGCAGATAATGAGGCCTCTAAAAGTTAAGTGCAGACAGCCTGGTACTACACAATCAAAACCAACTCACTGATGAAAGTTAGGCATGAAATTCAAAGGTTCTTATATCAAATCCAGGCTGGAATGACACAAGAGCCTTCCTTCAGTTTTTGACTTCTCAATTGTTTTGGGTGTTACAGGTGGAATGTCTGATGGTGCCCGCTGCTTTCCGTGATAATTGCTCTCTTCAGATTGTTACAGCTTTGTAAATATTTAATTATGTCTGGTTAAAACCGTGGTATTAATTGGAATCTTGTGGAGGTTGTGTTTTGTTAATGTCCAGTCATAAAGGATTTGGTATTTTAATACGAGAAGCCTCCAAGTTTCTTTGTAAAAGTGACAGTGTCTAAGGGAGAGTTCTTACAACAATGCATTAGCAGCCACACAATCCAGAGTTTAGATAAATGGTCCTTGATGGCTTTGGAAATTAGGTCTTTGTAACTGATTATATCTGAAAGGCAGAAGATGGATTTTCTGAAAGCATAATTACTTTGCTCAGTTTCAGCTGGAACAGCTCAAAGTTTAGGGCACTGAGGAGTCCCGCTCGTTTAATTAAAAACAATCAAGGTACCCCAGTATAACTTGTGGGGAGGAAGAGAAGAAACAGTGTTTGAGGTATTTGACAGCAGTGTGGCCTTCTACCATAGCAGCAAATAGGAGCTGATGTGATGCTTCTCGTGATCTAGTAAAATTGTTTTATATGTTGAACTCTGACCAAGAGGCACTTACAGGCACTCAGGAGTAGTTACAGTGATGTTTATGTTGTTGTACTGGGATGTGGTTTTCCTTGGAACTTAGAGCTTATCCTGCAGACACAAACGTTTCTGGGCTTCAGCTCTTGAAGTGCTGTAGATGTTGCACAAGATGCTTCACAAACTTATCTTGTATTTTGGTGTCTGTAGGCCAAGATGTGATATCTGCTGCTTCTTGAGAGCTCATTATTCAGGCTTCTGTAGTGAGGCATTTTCACCATAGACATTTCAATGGTCACATCTCAGCTCACACATTGCCGTTTGTTTCACTATTGTTCCTGTGCCCAAAATTTGGAGAGCTGACCCCAGCACTCCCCTCAATTTGATTAGCTGTGTGCTTTCATTGAAGCCTCCAGATGTGATACTGACTTTGGAGAGTGGTCTTTGGTCTTTCTTGATGCAGGGATTGAGAGACTCCTCAAGCTAACGGGATCATGTAGTGAGTAGTTTGGGGTTTTGTGTCATGTGTTGGCTTGTTTTTCTTCAAGATGTGTTGCTTTTAGATGCATTTGCAATCAGCATTTCTATTCGTCTTCCTTCTTGGAAGCCTCCAGTAATGTTTGTTAGGACCTTGAAGAAGGGGAGGATTTGGCTGTGTACCTGCCCCATCTTAGGTTCAATGCCATGTGTACACAGGCAGGCCAGGTTGTATCCACTGCTGTGTTTTACTGAGGCAAAAAAAGTGGACTCAAATGCCGTTGTGTATGTACACATAAGACAGCATGAATCCATGTAGAGATGACCACACCTCGAAGATCACCACTGAAAATCATGTACCTTTCTTTGTAAGCATTAGCAAAGCAGTCAAATAAGTAGTTTTGGGGCACATGTTGGAAGTGAAGGAGCAGCATTTCCAGTTGGAGATCTGCAGCTCTGGCAGTTAGGATAAAGCATCTCTTGAATTCTGAACTGTGCTGTGATGTGGTGGAAGAAGAGCGAGTGTTAATCCACAGCAAGAGTTTGGGAGTCACTTACCCTACTCTCTGTCCCACACTAATGCTTTGGATAGTGAAGGAGAAATATGCATTTCATTTGCTGTGATCAGCAGCCTGGCAGGAGTAGCCAAGTTCTCAGTATCCTACTGATGGCTTGTGTCTTTCTCATCCTATTCTGACATGCTTCCTCCTCTCTAGGGCTGTTTCCCATTCTCCCTTTTATAAACCATCCACACATCACATGCAGCTTCTTCCTCCAGCTGGCATTCTCTGTCAAGAGAAGAGAGTGAAAATACTGGAGCTTTTTTTTTCTCTTCTTCTAAGGGCTTTTTTGATGAATTAGTATGATGACAAAAATAAGAGCAAATTCTGGCTGATACATGAGCTTTGGATGGTTCCTGCATGGAATCAGTTGAATTCTCCATTTCACAGTTAACTGGCTGAATTGTTTCTGTGTTTCCATTCTGTGCTGAATCATTGCATACTGGCTGCTCTGGGGGATTCAGACATGACACTTTGTAGCTCAGTCATCTCTTACAGACCATTCTAATATTTTTTATTTAAATGAGCATGGCTTACTTGTTTGAAATGATGCTGTAAAGGAATTGTAGGCACTTGGGCGTAAACGCCACTAGAGCGAGAGAAGGTTGGAAATCCAGTTTATGTGTATTTTAAATGACAGAAGTGAAATGCATGAGCAAACTTCCCTATTTGGCACTTTGCAGGATAACATGATCTAATTTTATTTACATTTCCGCTTCGTACGTGTATCTGTTCAAAGCAGCTGACATGCAATATAGGAATTGTGTGGATACATAAATTCTGTGTGCGAGATCAGAGCAATATTGACACCTGCATAACTGATCCAAAACATTGAGAGCCTTTTGTCTCATCATCCTGACATTTACTGCTTGAATTAAGGAGTCTCATAGCCTGCTGTGTTCCATCACTAAAGCGAGACTAGACAGTTTGCCTCTGGATCAGAATCATTTGCTGATGAGACTCAGGAACCACTTCAGCCTCTGAAGGACATTCTGCTTTACTGGGTCTTTTCAAGCACTGCTGTCTTGTGCAGAGGAGGCCATGTGTGTCATGATACGATAGATGAGGTGATCCACATACATGTAGGGTGACTTCTGAGACGCAGCGGTCTGTAAAAGATACGATACAAGATGATTTTAGACTTGTGACGTTTTGAATAACCGATGATTTACAGCTTCTACTCCTGTTTGCTGTGAAGGAAGCAGTCAGCTTGCACGTCTGTGCCTGGCAGACGTACAAAGCATAACTGAACCGTTTGGTTACTGTGCTTGGAGATGCTCTGAAATGGCAAGAAATGAGATGAATGGGGAGAAATTACAGTGATACTTTGAAAATTGCTTTTCCTTATATTTCTGACCATCATGAGCTGTGACTGTGGCTGGAAGCGTGGAAGTCCACTTGAGATCTCTTAGCGGAAGAGGAGCTGCTTTTCTTGGAGAGTTGTTTGCCTGTTTCCTGGATTGTAACTTGGAGAGAGGATGCTGTTTGGAGAGATGGCTCTCTTAACTGAACAGTGGTCATCTTGCATAGTACTGTGATTAATCAGCTATGTCTGCCAGCCAGGGTTCATCCTCATTAGGATCTGAATAGGAGACTTCTTTAAACATTTACTGAAATGCAGGTTTGCACCCAGTGCACACCAAAGCCTTTGCATTTCTTTTCTATTTGAGGCAACATGATCTGTATATAACAAAATGCTGGGAATCTCAAATGTAGTCAGTCGTATTTTGGTGTAAAGTTGCCCTGCCATGCTATTCTTCACCTACATTTTATGCCATATGAAATCTTTGGAAGCATTCAGAGTGTTTTTACACAAGATGCATTTGCCTGAAAATTGCCTGACAGTGAAGGGGGAAAAAAAATCTCAGTTCTTGCACTGTTGGTATTCTGGATTTGTATGCAGAAAACCAAACCAGCACATACTGATCAGTGTGAGATTGGTGACATTTTTTGCCATTATAGGGCTGAAGCAAACCAGCCCTAAGTATGTAAGAGTGTGGCAGCTACGCTGGGGGGGGTGGGGGGGCTAGAGGTTTAAAACTGGAGTCACTTACGGTCTCAGCATATAGCAGAATGGGTTTGAATTAAAGATGGGCCTCCCACGGCACCCCAAGTACAAAAATGGGTTCTTGTACTTGAAACCTGCTGTGTTCAAGCCTGAGATTCCTCCTTGGGAGTATCTTTTGCTAATGTATCATACATCCTGAGACTGCAGAGAAGAAAAAGGTTATGCCAAGTGTGCTCTCCAAAGAGCTACCTGTGCAATATCATTGTTAGGATTGGTTTCTTCCAGTTTGAGTAGTGTTTATTGCTGGGTTTGCTTGTATGCATCTGGCTTAGGGTCATCACTTATCTTGGTTGTAGTAATCTTGTGTTGATTTTACTTTGATTTGTGCAGATGTGAAAAAGATTGCCCATAGAACTGTAATTGTTCTACGTGTCTGACCCAAAATACAGGCAAGCCGTGTCATCTGAAGATAAGCCTTGCATGTTCTGCTCACCCACAAATAGTTCCTCCTTCCCCTATTTCTGCCTTTCTAGTGCTTAGAAAAGAAAGATGAGCTCTGAATGAACCCTGAAGGTCAGTAGATTCAGGCTGTTTCATTCCAGCAAGGGAGTGAATTCCAAAGCTGTGGGGCCCTTGAGCTAAATGCAAAGATGTGAGGGTTGGCGGAGGACGAACAAAAGAGATTGTCCAGCCTCCGCATCCCACCAGAGGAAGGTGATAAGGATGAAAGAAAGTGGCCAAACAGAGTCTGGCAAATAGTCCTCAAGTTACATGCAAGGCAGCAAATGCATTTCTTAACTTACCTTTTAGTGTTTTCTGAAGAGTAAAAACTTGCTCTAAAAGTTTGCCTCTGGGCTGGATCATTCTGATTTCTAACTGGATTATGTCACAAGTCCTTTATGACCAGAAGCAAATTGTTTATCTTCATCCAGGGCAGTATAAGAGGGACACAGCACCAACTGGCAGGTCCCACAGGGCTGGTTTTTGTTCCAATTCCTTAGTCAGGTTTTGTGTGATGTGGTGGGAAATGCTGTCCGGAAGAGGAAGTCAGTCAGCTTTAAAACCCCACCACTGGTTCTCTTCTCTTTCTCAGTCCCGTCTGTCTGTTGTAGAATTTTACTTTCTACCTGACACATAAACCTCACTCATTTGATGTACTGGGCTATTGTCTAATTACATTAAACCCTAATCCAGTGCCTGGTAGAAGGGATTGCATACATGCATCAACATGAGCAAACCAATTATGCTGCCATTTAATTTAGCTCTGCATTAGCCCAGATTGAATTGACCAACGATTTCTCTATCCACCCACTACAAACAGGTTGTCTTCTGCCAGACAAGGAAGTTTGGAATAGGCATGAAAACAAATGGGCTTTAATTCATTATTTTTCATATGTTATTTCCGAGCAGTGAATCCAACCTGTGCTGATGGAGCTTTGAACAAATGGGTTTTCTGCTCTGGGCCTCACTTTGTATCCCCTGGCAAATGTGCTGATGTTCACCTCAGGGGATACGCGAGAGGCACCCAGTTGCAAACCACTCAGCAGGGACAAGCTATAAAGGTTTAGAATTGTATTGAAATCACCCCCAAACCTTTCCTTTCCTCCCACTCCAGTGCTGTTAGTGCTTGAAAAGACACTTCTCTTTCATTATGAGTAGAGGAACTTTTGTACACTTGCCAACGCAAAGATGTTATGTATGTCATTAAAACTTGCACTGTCCACACTTCAGAGAGGCCTTACTTGATTCCACCTACTGCATTGCGAACAAAGGGCACTATACATTTATTTCTCTTTTATTATGGTAAAGAAAGTGTACCCATACTTATCCTGACGGTATTTAACATTGCTTTCTTTGCTAATTACAGAATGCCTGACCCGGATTTCACCGTCAGAGATGTGAAGCTATTAGTGGGTAAGTTATTTTGAATGCGCTGGATTAACTCCATACAGAACAGAATTGCTTTGAAATACTTGTCCAGTTGTGTTTGTAGACATTTGTGATAACTCTCAGAACCCGGGAGAAGGCATGGAGAAGCAATTTGTAAATGAAAAAGGCTGGGAGAACCCTCATTAGTCCTTGTGCTGCCTGGACTCTGAGCTCATGCTGGATAATTGCCTAGCTGAAAGAGAGGGAATGCTTTTGCTCTTAACAGGTGTCCTACATACACTTTTGTGATCCTGGAAAGCAGCAGCTCCATTGATCGAATTCCCATTTTTTTCTTTAACTGTTGTAGAGCATCTGTTTGCAAAAGGTATGATTGGAGCTGTGTCACCTTGTGCCTTTGCTCCCCCACAGCCTTTATCAGTGTCAGGTCAGTGTTTTGAGGGAAGGTTGTGAGAGAGACTGAGCAACAGCTTTACAAACTGCCTGTCTTTGTGCTAAGACACAAACCAGAGGAGTGGTGACTGTAATCATCAAGTGTTTCCTAGCAATTTCAGCAAGAGAAATTTTTTGACTCTAAGAAAAGCTACATTTTGAGTAGGAGATTTGTGCTGTGTGTTTCTTTGAAGTCTGCTTTTCCTGAAGATGGATGTGTTATTCACTGTTTGTCTGAAATCGTTACTGAATTGTGATACTGAGCTCTGTGAAGCCGTCGCTCTGAAGCTGGGCTGAGGTTTGGATGTGGTAGCTGCAGTCCACTGAGACTTTTAACTGCATTCTTGCTGGTTAGAATTTACCTGTGTTGTGGCAGGAGTTGAAGCTTTTAAAATAGCCCAATTGCTGCATTCTGAAAGGCAAACTTTAGGAAATGGCTCTGGAGTTTAATGATCAATGGGAATATCAGGTCTGGAAAAGATGTAAAGAAAAACAAGGGAGAGGAACTTGTGCCTCATTTCTGCTCACTTGGGGTTATCTGTGAGAGAGGGGTTATCTCTGATAACCTTCCTTCACAAACAAAGCCTGGCAATGTGGCTTGATTTATGGCCATTTATAAGGGATAAAAAAGCCCCAAACCTCTTTGGCAGAAAATGTTAGGGAAGTGGTGTGAGAAATGCTATTTCTGTTGGTCAGTCTGCAGTTAGATTAGGTAATAGGAGGGTGTTTGGAAGTGCAAAATGTTACTGATGTGCTAAATACCAGAGCGTAGGTACAAAATCTCTCCTTTTGCTGCAGAGGAGCCTTGTCATTACCTGGCCCCTGTTTGAAACGTTTCATAGCTGATGAGCTGTTCTTCCTGTTCTGAAGCTGCTGAAGTCGAGGGCCTGACTTTGAGATGTTTTGGAGCAGTGTGGTGTTGCATAACAGCATTGTTTTTCCTGTGCAACAGTCGAAGTGTGGGAGTTGCGTTTCCTCAAGATTGATGTCCCATGGAGGATGGGGGGGTGGAGATTCCTGTCTACAGGGCCAGGATATTTGTAAATAAATTTAGGTTTATAAAACAATAGAGCAGAAATACCACTTTGAGATTAGCTTTAATGTAACCGTGTGTCTCCCACAGCTGCTTCAGCAATCCATGGATGTGTTCTTGGCCAGATACTGAGCCTCATGGGTCTTTTTCTATTGTGTTTGAGCAAAAAGCCCTTTGGAGTCATTGCACTGAGCCTGTGATGGTGTCAAGAACATTGTCACCTGCTCTTTTTTTTAATACAGTTGATGATTTCTGGCAGCACAGGTGGAAACTTTGATTCAGAAGCTCTAAAATATTTGGGAAATGGACTGTAAATTATACCTGAAAGTCGTGGTTCTTACAGCAAATCATTTCTGTCACTGTGGGGTTTGTGCTGTGTGTAACAGCCACGTTGACACTGAGAGCACATGGGGCAGTTGCTGTCTCTGTGCCAAACATCTAAATTACCTACTAATGACTTCAGGAAACATTGGTGAGCAATTTCTCTATTGCACATCATTGCTGATATGTATGTTACACAATCACAGAATCCTAGGATGGTTTGGATTTGAAGGGATGTTAAAGCTCATCCAGTTCCAACCCCTGCTATGGGCAGGGGCACTTTCCACTAGGCGAGGTTGATCCGAGCCACATCCAGCTTGGCCTTGAACACTTCCAGGCCAGTCTAAGGTTCAAATAAAGCAGATGAAAAGTCTTGTTTTATTAGTGTGTCCTGTGAATTATCTCTGCTTTGTTTTGGTGGACTTCTCAGATCTTGCCCGAACCTCCAGGAATCTTCTGCCTTTCTGAAGCCCCATGTTTTCCAAACTTACTCAAGGCCTTGCGGAACCTGGAAGGGATGATGTTTTGTGAATGTGAAAAGGAATGATCATAACTCTGCATCTGAATGTGTGTGGGAGTTGAGAGAGAACATAGCTCAAAAAATGTTGTGTTCTGTGTAAGCTTGTTGGGTTTTTGGTGCTCATCGTTACAGCATGCTGGTGCTATTTAAACCTATCATTTGTTCTCTTTTCAAATCAGGGAAACATATTTGTTCTAGACCGTTTCAAAGTGAAGGGCTGGGTTTTTCCAAAGCACATCAATTCCATAGGAAGTCACTGAGCCTTTGGTATCCAGTTATTCTGAAAGCTTCCTTGCAGTTTTTCTAACATGACTGTTCTATCATCTCCATATTTGAGTACCTGTAAGTCACAAGGGAATAACAATTGGTAGCCAGGTTCTTTTCATCTCCCTTGGAAAGCTCTAGTCTGGCAATAATAATGAGAAAAGAAAGGTGGGGGGTTTGTTACTTGTTTGTGATTACTTGGGTTTAGGTGTCTATTTTTATAGTGTTTCATCAGACTTCCAAGGAAACACTGCCATTGCTGGTGCTAATTGTTTAACAAATGCAGATACCAGCTGTGATTTAGTCTGGTGATGTTTATGACCTCCTGCTTATGACTTACATGTTAGTGTGCATGAATGTGCACCAGTGTGTGATGTGTTGGATGAAACACTCCTCCCATAGGGTGGCTTTACTTTAAAGAACAAACACTTCAAACTGCACGGTTGGAACCAGGGTTATAAGTAGACTCCTACCTTTGTATGAAAGATATCCTGGGTACTCTTTAAACCTGAGACAGTGGATTAATTTCAGCAGTTGGAATTTGTCTGATCTCTGAAATGGCTGTGAGCCAAGAATATTAATGGTGAAGTGGAGAGGAATTAGTGGCCTGCTTAGGAACTTGAGACTACTCTTGAAAGAAGAAAAACTCTGTTGTAATTTAATAACCATTAAGCTTTGTAATTTCATTGTCTAAGGTAGATTTGCTTGGTAATTCTGAAGGAGAGAATGTTACTGTCATCCCTTCATAAGGTGATATCAAATTTGATTAAGAGGGTCATTGGCCCTCTTAACATCTCCTTAAACATCTGCCACGTCTGCAGTAAAGTTTGATGAGTGCTATTTCTGCAGGCTCCTTATTTTTCACTCTTGGCATGCTATGCTGCCATATGGGTGGTGTTAGTGTAAGCGTATGGGCTACTTAAAACCCAAATGCGCAGCAGTAGCCAGTAAATATCGAGGCTTTGTTTCATCCCAGAACTTTCTGTACATTTGCAGTTGTTGTCTTGAGATTTGCGCAGCATCTCATGGCCTTTTTCCTTTCTGTCAGTGAAGTGGTAAGTGCTGGGGCAGTGCAATAGCTGTTACTTGGTTTTCCTCACTATGTGATTCTGACTGACTGCTCATGCCCAGAAGGGGCAGCTGTACAGAGTACATCTATTTCCCAGCTCTCTTGTGTTGGCTGCTTCTGCCAACAGTGCTTCTGGGCCTCTGCTTGGGGAGGTGCCTGTCATAGATAGGCAGAAGAGAAAGTGTGTTTCCCAGATGTCTGCTTGAATCTGTGCACACGCATACCTGTATGAATGCTTCATGCCAATTAGACTAGAGAACAAATGAAGTACACTTGCCAAGGTTAACCGAGGATTGGGCAAAGAGAAAGGTGACTGCCTTGCTCAGCACGCCAGGGCTTCTGTGGCAGCTGTTGACCATCCCTAGCTTTTGCTGCTCCTGTATTCAAGGACTGAATGCAGTCGTTTGCCTTAATCTTTGATGTTAGAAAGCCAAAGCACACAGCATTCCAGTTGTTCATTTGTTTGATTTTTGTGTTGATATTATTCTTCACGGACATCATACAGTATGAAGAAGGAAGCACTGGGTAGTTTCGGAAGCTAGGAACCATGTAAAGGAGGGAGAAAGAGGAAACATCCAGGGACGTGTGCCCCAGTCTACCAGTCTGAGCTCGTTTCTCACTTCTTTTTAGTGATTTGCTTGGGTCAGCACTGATTGAATTTAAAAGAGTATCTGCTTTTCTCTGGCATCTGCACTGTCTCACCCTTTGACTTGTAATGGATGTCTGCGCTGCCTTTGTCCTCCTGGGTTGTCACAGCAGCTCCCTGGGTAGGTGTGGAGTCCCTGTGCAAGCACAGTGTCAGTATCCAAACAGTAATGGCCAGTCTGGGTGCATTTGCTTTGATCTGTTATTTTTAGCTGACCTCTCTCTCCAGTTTGCTTGCCACAGCCTGGCAGTCTGTTGCCATTGAATCCCAGCTTCTACACTCAGACCTGAATCAACTGAATAAACCTCTAAATAAACCACAGTGGTGCTGCTGGGGCTGTAATGTGTGTCCCCTCCTCTCGCTGCGGGCTGGTGATGCTCTGTGTGCCAGGATATGTGCTACATACCCCCAAAGTCAACCTTGCAGTCCTGGCTAATGGCAAAAGGGGCGATTTCCAAACACGCTGAGGATTGTAAGGAAGAAAAGAGACTTTCAGTGCTTGTGATCCCTGGGCTGAAGAGGTTAAAGTTGTGACCACAGCGGTCACTTCTGTAGGATCAGTAGCATTGTTATGTGGAATTCACCATGCCAAGTAGGGCATTGTATCAGTGGGAGCAGTGCAAGTACAGGACTTATACTATTCATGGGGTGGTCCAACAACTGACACCAACTCACTGTTTGATTTTATTTAACCAACTCACTAAGGTTTATTTGTAGAATTAAGTAAGTATAGGAGCAGTGAAGAATGTATCATCAGTCATGCTGTATCATGTATTTTTGCTGTTAAACTCCGATGCTGTAGATTTGACTGGCCATGAGGCTTACATGGATAGAAGATGTTTGGTTCCCTTCATTTAGTTCCTGTATTCACAGACTGTGTTGAAAAGCTTTGGTGGTTTTGTCTTGTATAAAGGATCCAAGTACAGTTGAAAGCAGGAAAGCTTTTAATTGTGATAAAATCAGTGCATTCAGGTATGGCAGCAAAAAGCAAACATGGCAAAGCTCTGAACATTGTTGCAGAGAGCAATCTTCATCTGTCCCAAGGAGATGATGCAGAGGGTGGGACCTAATAGATCATTTCAGTATTTGATTTCTGTGATTCTGTCAAATCTTTAGAGCCCTGGGGGGAGGCTTTGATCTCCAAGGCAAAGGGTGAAAGGAAAACCAAGGCTCTATGTGCCCTGTTGCTTTCTTTGCTGGGAATAGCTGGAGAGATACCTGGTTATTGGTGGGGTTTGCCTTCTCATTAGAAAGACCAAAAGAACAGGAACTGAGCCAGAAATTTCAGTTGCAGTTCAGAGTGTTTAAAGAAGTAAGTGTGAAGGTGTCTGCCTTGACTCTGAGTTTATAATCAGTGGAGAAAGATAATGGAATAAACTACATCATTAAATCCCAGATGTTTGCAAAAGAAAAGCCCTATAAATAGGGGGAGTTGGCCCTGCAGGTGCAGGTCAGTCTTCCCTTGTGTTGGAGGAGATGCTGTGTGCCATCTCCTCCAGACATCTGCTCATGGGTTCTTCGCTACGTGAACCAGATGTTGAGGACTCAGTTGTACCGCATTGAAGTGAGCAGCTGAGCTTTCTGTAACATCAGTGGAAGAAGTTAGACCTGCAGAGGAGTATTTCACTGGCTGTTGAGGTTTTGTCACAAGGGAGAGACCTAAGCAAGCTTCCTGAAGTTGAGCACTGCAACGTTTTGCTCTTTGTAGGAATAACTGCAATTCCACAGTGTAATGGCACACAGGAAATAGTGTGGCAGCACATTCAGTTGGGACGGAAAGGATTACTGCCCATCAAGTGAATGTAACAGCCATAAGCTGTGTGGGGCTCTGTATCTTTTATCTATCTATGTTTTGTTCTGTTGAATACATATGCTGCTGCAGTCCCCAGGAACTGCAGCTAAAATGGGAGCATATATGTCAGGTACTTCACAAAAGATGAGAAGCACCTTAATTCATGCTTCTAGAAGTAGGTAATAATGAAAGGGGAGTGTAAAGAGATGCAAATGTTATAAATAATGATTATTCTGGGTTTATAAAATGTGATTTTTATATATATATATAAAAAGCTGTACACACATTTATAGATGCATACATATACATCTGTATAAATTCCACTCAGTACTGAATGGAGAATCATAAGAGGTGTCTCCACAGAAGAGAAAACTGATGGTAGTGACTGCAGATAAGGTGGATAAAGGCAGGAGGGAGGGCAGAGCCCATGTAAAGCATTCCCTTTACATTAACATACACTTCTTTGTGGTGTGTTAGCACAGTGGTTCCCAGCTGGCTCTGCGAATGCGTTCAGCTTTCTGTTAGTAACTACTCCAAGAAGCTGAAAGCAAAACTAAACCAGATAACTGGCTCAGAGTAACTGCTTCCTGGTGGTGCTTTGGTTCATTCCTCCTGCCTGTTTGCTCTCCCTCTCAAATGGATCTGTTCTGAAATGGTATCATGGTTGAATTCACAGCAAACTACAAAGCAAGTCGAGAGGCTCATAGTGTGGTCCCTGGGCAAGTAGGGGAAATTTTGTCTTAATCAACATACAGTTCTCCATCCTGTGAAAGAAAATTAGCCCTGCAGATACAAAAGGAGGACAAAGCAGCCACACACGGCCATTCGGGAAACCTTCCATCATCTCTGCTCAATAGGGACCTGGTGTGGCTTTTTCTATAGAGCAACACTCCCTTTGTTTCAAGGAAGTTGTGAAATTGGAGCTGCAGAGGAGTTGGGGGGGAGGCTCATTAGAGAACCACTGTTCTAAGGAGTGCTTCCCAAAATTAAACAGCCTCTTCAAAGGAAGTGCAAAAGTTTGCCCTCAGACTTGCATCGAACTGTTGATTAAGATGTATGGTTCTCCCCTGCGCAGGGATTTGTCTTGTGAATGGGAATGCCATGTTTGGAAGAGCAGAAGAGCTGAGTCAGTCATTAGCTGCTGTGTCTCCAGGAGTCCTGCGTGGAGGGATATTGAGGCAGCAGCAAGGGCTTTGCTCTGTTCCTAGTGTCCAGATAATTGATACTCAAAACCACAGCGGACCAGGCTCTTTAGGGGAGAGGAGTCAACGCCGACCTTATGGGAGGGGAGGTGCTTGTATTAAATATTTCCATTCATTGTAAGATTTCTCCTCTTGCTGTTCACATTTGGGGGTTTTTTGTGCCTCATGGTGTGACCTGTGCCTGGCTTGCTCTTTAGGCCCTGCTTTTTCCCTTTTCATGGATGCAGGACTGTTGGAGGATTAACCAAAATTGGGTTAATGAAAGCATCCTCATTGTTCCCATGGTGTGGAATGCCAATGTCTGAGTAGTTTTGTAGAAAACAACTTGTGAACATGTTCTTCAGCCTGTGAGGATTCAGGTTGAGGGTCCTCAGTCTCTGGATCCTGCAAGTCACACCCTAAATTCATCAAGGGATTTGGATCCACGAGAGATACATCTCTCTGATAGCTGCGAGAGGAGCAGGGGGATCCAAGAGCGCTTTGCAGACAGGAGATAGGGATGGCTCCTTGCAGGATGGCGTCGAGCTTGGATTTTCCTCACAAACAACTAAAATAGCTGCATGCCAGTGCAATTCCCATTGATCTGAGGGTACAAACCCAAAACCTGTGCTTTAGGGGAGCTGAGGCACATACCTGGCTGTGGGGGAGAAGTGAAGATCAGTAAGCAGTGTATGGCAGGTTGTCTCAGATGCTGTAAGGCTATTGCAGTATTACAGCAACACGTCTGAGATCCAGTCCTCAGAACAACAAACCACTTCTCCATCATCTTGTGTTGTGGCCAAAACTCGTTTGAAAATCTCCCACTATTCTTTAAAACCCCTTTGGTTTCTAAATGCAAGTTCCAAATGTCCTCGCAGTCGCTGCTGGGGCTGCCAACGTGCTTCATGTCTGAAGCTGCTCTGTAACTGGGAAAGCTGCTAAGTCAGACCTCAATGAGAATCAGCAAATAAGTATTGCCACTGCAAGTGATACCTCCCCAAGTGCCTGTAAGTGAGGATGGAGTCAAACCAATGGGGGTTTCTATCAGCAAAGGGGTTATAAGTAGTGTTGGTGTGAGCTGGCCACGCTTTGAGCTGTTGCAGTTCCTTCTAAATGTGACAAGTACGAAGAGGAAACATCTGGACAATAAAAAAACCAAGCAAGGAAAGCAGTGTTGACTTATCCAAGTCATCCAGTCCAGTTCTGTCTTGCAGGTTTCTCTGTTCCGAGTACAGCACTGAAGGCTTCCTGGCTCATCCTTTTGTCCTTGTCTTTTTTCCTTTCTTTTCCCTTGAGCGACCTCTCCTGTTTCCTCTGTATCCCTCTTTCTTTGATGAGGCTACTCTACAATACAGACCTCACTTTACTCCCTAATCTCATAGTGGTTTATGAGCGAGTACAGATAAATCCTCCCAGACTCAAGCAAGGATACTCTTCCCAACCATGAGCCAATAATGACAGGGAGATCAACACTGCTGTAAGCAGGACACTTGACAGGTGGGTTTTTGTTTGTTTCCCATGAGAACTCTAAGTTCTTTGTGCGACACCAATGGATCAGACAATGTAATGTGCTTTCTGAGCTGTTCCTCTCTCTGCTCCCTGTTTGCTCAGGGCTGGGAGCAATGGGAGAGTTCTGGAGCTGCACTGTGCTCTCTCCTGGGCAGGATTAAAATTGGAAACTTCACAGTTTCTGAGTGGATTTTCTTGCAGGGAAGGTTCCATCAGTGATATCCCGACAGTCTGAGGCCTCTGCCTAATTTGTTGGAAACTGGAGCGCTTTGTAGCAGCTCTAAAGCAGCCCTTTGGGACTTTGGCATCACAGGTATCAGGTGCAGCAGTGCACGTATAAAGTGCAAATCTCTCTATATTAAAAGTGATGTATTGAAGACTTCCAGGGGATGTTGCTTCACTTAACACACACTGGGTTTGTGCGCCTTAAATAGCCTGTTGTTCAAGAAGAAAAGCTCCAGTCTGTAACCTCAGAAGAGGATGTTGGGGTTTGGTGTCTCTATGCATTCCCAACAGCAGCTGCTGGTGCTGGATACACATCGCTTCCCCTGAAGCTGTGGAACTGTGCTGAGGAGCAGGCAGAGAGCTGACCCTGCTTAAAAACATTATTTAAGCCTCATCAGTTTCTGGAGTATTGGTGACCAGTTTGTGTCATGACACCAGGACCTAGGGCAGAGAGAGGTTAAAACTTACCCAGTGTTCCAATAGACTGGAAACAGAAACTTGTCCCTCTAATTCCAGTCCTGTTCTCTGGTGCCAGACTCATCTTTTTGTCATCTAAACTGCCAGGTTTTGCTATTGCTGCCTATTATGTGCTGGGTAAGGTGTCTCTTGCCCATGCTACCCACTGCATCTAACAACTTGATTTTTTTGCCACACCAATGAAGTGTAAATTGGTGTCCTGTTCATTCTCTTTCTTCCTTCCCTACTTCTGGCATTGCTCTCCTATCTCCTTCCTGTGTGCTGGCATAGGCTTTGCTCTCTTTTGCAGTAAGGTGGTTCAGAGAACTGCACTGCAGAAAACTCAGTGTCTTCCTCCCTTGCAGAGAGCTGGAGGAATGCAGAGATGTGCACATTTCTTAATGCTTGTTTAGCTCTCAGCACTAACCAATGCTGGGCGAACACACCATGGACGTAGCCTTCTGCCTCTGTCATGAGTTTCCCCTGGGGAGCTGTGCATGAGAAGAGTGCCTGGTGAGCGAGCCTTGATCTACGATAATGTGCAGTAAAATAACCAAAAAGAAGGTATTTGATGCTCTCTCTTTATGCTTTTTTGGGGGAGCTCTGGGAAATGAAAATGAAACATTATGATACTGACTCGCCTATGTTTAGCATGTCCGCTGACTTGCCATTTTGGAAGTAGAACCAGTCCTATTTTTAGAGCTGAGCTTCCTGTCTGAGCTGTCTTTAAGTTTGTCCTTTGCCTAACACAGTCAAACTCTTTAAAAACAACCCCAACTTGGTTAAAGTGGGACAGTTTTGCTAAAAACAGGCATGTTGTGTCCGGATATAAACAGCAGAAAATGTGCTCTGAATGAGTGTTCTGATGGAAATTCAACCCCTCAAAAGAAGGTATTTCCATGATGTCAAAACGTGGAAGTGAAACTGAACTGATGCGTTGATGTGGTCATGGTCATCTCAAAGCCTCTGTCTGTAAGTGAATGTAAAAAGGAGTTGGCCACGTGGGGAAATGAACCAGAGCAGCTATTTTAGAATAGCTCCCTGCAGACAAACTGCTCTTATGCAATCAGCATCCTCTGCTTTAGCGCATCCATACTAGGAGCGAGCTGTCTTAATCTGGAGGAGTAACACCCAACATCCTGACTATTTCATTGGAGCTGTTACGCTTTGGTGTCATCACTTGCCTTAATCCAAAATGACCTTCAAGTGTAGTTATGCCTTTACCTAAAAGTGTATATTTATCAGCATGTTGGGAGGTCTGATGTAATCACAGCTCTATACATCTTGAGCGGTCCTCATTAAAGTGGAGAGGCTAGGTGTGTGGTGGTGTTGCCAGCCCTTTAATGGGACCAGTCTAGACCAAAAAGAGAGGTGAAGGATTGCTGGTAGAATTCAGACATTAATTGGTAACCTGAATTGAAGGTCTTCTTCCATTTCCTAACTGCCAAGTATCAGAAAAATCAAGGCCATAGTGTTTCTTATTATGGGCTGCTGCTGAGATTTCAGGAGGGCAGAAGGGCAAAGGGAAGAAGCATTCTATGGGATGAAGCAGTCTTTCCCTCCCAGTTCTGGCTGTTCCATGCCTGCTTGTGCTGTGCTGGTTCTCGGTCCTGACATCCCCTGCCTGGCCCAGCTTTGGTGCATGCCCAACCGTTCAATGAGCTGATCCAGCCCCCGCTGTCAGCAGAAAACTAGAAAAACAGGCAAAGGAATGGTTTTTCCGGCTATCTTTGGCATCTCCATTTGCTTGCCCCAGAGATGGAGGAATGTTAGAGTCAAAGCTTGAGGTCGGAGCCTGCACAGCCAGGACAGGGGAGGTGAGACCTTTGAGGAACAGGAAGCTTTTGGGTCATCTCAGCCATCCCAGAGCTTTCCTTGATGGCGAAATGTGCTCCATCCCTGGGAGCTGGAGCCTGGGCTGCAGGCTGGACTTCATCATGCATTGCGGGATGCCCCAGGCACACCTATGCTCTTCTTTCCACTGTGGATATTACTGGTGGAGCGCAAGAAAGTACCGCTTGGAATTCACCGTGTAAATAAGGCTGTAAACCCCTAAGTTGTCCTTTCCTTGGGGTGTTGTTCTGTGCCAGAGGCAGCTTTCCTAAAAGGGGAATGGATTGCACTGATCCAGCCAATGCTCCTTTGAACTGCTATTGCCAGATTGACATGTCACTTAAAACCATTTAATTTCTGTGGGATTTGCAGTGTCCAAAGATGCTTCTGGCAGTGGAGGATGCAATTCTACTGTAAAATGCTATTAATGTGAAATTATTTGGGTTTTATACCATTTTTCCTCTATTTTATCTGTTCCTGTTAGATACATTTTATGTTCGGATGCTTTAGGAAACAGTCAATGGTCTTAAACCAGATCTGATGGATAAATAAAACGTGAGATACTCAACAAAATTCTATCCCTTCCCACTTTCCTTACAACTTGTATTACTTTTCTTTCCGTGCTTGTTCCTTGTGTGCCAGCTCTGGCTTTTCAGCTGCCTGGAGCATGCTTAGGCTATAGGTTAATGCACTTGGATACTGTATTAAAATGTAAAGTCACATATTTGTTTGGATATGGATTCTTCGCCCTCCATATGGTTTTCACTGGCTGAAGTTTCAAAGTCACTGAAATTAGAGTTTACGTTTCGGTAGGTGTAAGGATACAAACTGATTCTATATAATGTCACTGAAACACATGATTTGTCCTGAGCCTCTTTCTTTAGTCCTGTGGTATTAAGGCTTAAGACTTTTTGCTGGCTTATGCTCTTCCTGTGGACATGCTTGAAATACTTTGCCTTTTGTTGCATGAAAACAACCCAATACCATGGGCTATTGCAAGTTGGCAGGTTTATACCAAATGATAAAGCTGCAGACCCCAAAGAAGGGGAAAGGTACATGTCAGATCCTGGTGGCTTTACATCTCCATGAGAGGGAAATAATTTAACCCACTGGAAAGGCTGTACTCTGCAGCCAGTGTGGTGTGTGCTGGGGAGCTGTGGGGCAGATACCCCAGTGAGGGGTGTAACAAGGAAAGGAGCTGGATGGCTTGGGCACCTTCCACTAGAGCAGCTTGCTCCAAGCCCCATCCAGCCTGGCCTTGAACACTGCCAGGGATGGGGCAGCCACAG